>CAWUDS030003333.1:0-7500 GCA_963859935.3 Lathyrus sativus
CCGCTCTCTTTACAGCCATCAACCAGACGAACCAGCTGCTGTTCCAACAAAATGCGAGAATTGGAGCATTAGAACGCGTCGGCCCCCCGAGGTACCCCCAGCGGGAAGACCAGAACGGAGGTTCGAGGGAGTCCCTCGCCTCGGCCCAGAAACCGACGACCCCGGCTGGAGAGACACCGATCGCAGGCGACACGAGAACGCACCAGATCCCCGACAAGACACGTTCGCGGGAGGAACCAGAACGCAGCGACGATCCCAACTGAGGACCCCCGAGTCGGGAACTCCGGCAGGAGGTCGAGAACTCGAAACCAGGGGCACACACTTGAACGGCTCGTCTCCTCACAGATCCCCGACACATAGCGACGAGGATGATTACCGCACCCCGCTATCCCGGGAGATCATGGCCGCCCCTATACCACAGGGATGGAGAAACCACCGACGTTGTCGACATATGACGGCACCTCCGACCCGGACGATCACCTGGAAGACATCGAGGCTATGCTCGACTACCGAAACGTCCGGGGAGCTATCAAGTGCAGACTTTTCCCAACGACTCTGAGGAAAGGCGCTATGACCTGGTACAAAAGTCTGGAGCCCGAATCAGTTACATCGTGGAGGGTCTTGAAGGACCTGTTCTCCAAGCACTTTACGGCGTCCCGACGCCACCCGAAGACGGAAGCAGTCCTCGGGGCAATCATCCAAGGCCCCGATGAACCTCTCCGAAAATACATCGAAAGGTTTACTCGGGAAGTCGTGCAGGTGACCACTTCCGACGAAATGAAACGCTACTTAATGGAACAGGGCCTGCGCCACGACTCCAAATTCTACGAGGCCGTAGGCATACACCGGCCCACGTCCCTCCAAGATTTCCTCGACAGAGCCGCGCATTACATCTGATTCGAAGAAACACAAGCGGCCAACTCCGCTCGCGACACTCGAGACAGAGAGGCCCCCCGCGGGCACCGAGACGACGGAGCTTCGAGCCATCGACGAGGAGGAGACCACCGTCGGGAAGACCGCCCCCGCGAGCCCCGCGAACAACGCGAACCGCGCGGCCCCGCAGGGAGATTCACAGAGTACACAGCCTTGGTCGCTTCGCGCGAACGCATACTGGCCGAATGCGCTAAAACCGAGTTCGTTCAGGGAGGTGTCCGATTTCCATGACCAACGCCGCCCAAACCCAACATGGACAAGTCGAAATACTGCCGATTCCACAGGACCCCACGGGCACGTGACAGAAGACTGCATCCATCTCAAGGATGCGATCGAAATTCTAATCAAAGACGGGCACCTGAAGCGATACACCCGAGGAGGCGAACCACCCTAGGCCAGAGGCTCCGGAAACCAAGAAGATCGAGGAACTCCCCTCTCCAGAGGATAGCAGCAGGCTCCAGGTCGCGTTGTGCGTCAGCTGCCCCGAGGATTGGTTCGCGAGCAGAGAATTCGGCATCCCCGAAGGACCCAACCTAAGCGACGAACCAATCCGACCAACCAGCCGATGGGAATACTTCCCTAGAGCCAGGGTCACTGATGGAGCCACAAGGAGTCTATCCATAGGATCTGTGAAAAGGAAGTTCGACGAGCTCATCGCGAACAACTCAGGCAAAATGAGCACGCTCGACGAATTCCGAGGCCGCTCCAACCCGATCACATTCTACCTCGAGGAACTACCCGGGGGATCCCCCAATTCCAACATCCCCTTGCTCATACGTGCCCGGATGGCAAACTTCGACGTCAGGCGCCTCCTCGTGGATGGCGGGAGCTCGGTTGACATCATGTACTCACATCTGTTCACAACCCTCCAGCTCGACGAATCCAATCTTTCTCCCTACGTAGGCTCCGACCTTCAGGGGTTCAACGGGACGACGACGAGACCTTAGGGATACGTGGAATTGAAAGTCCCCTCGGAGAAGAGGAAACCGCCAGGGACATCAACGTCCGTTTCTTAGTCATCGATGCCCGTCCCTCTATAACTGCATTCTGGGCAGGACGACGATAGCAGAACTCACCGCGGTACCTTCCACCGTCCACCTGAAGATGAAGTACTACACGAGACGAGGAGCCGTGGTAACCCTCAACGGAGACATCGAAGCCGCTCGAATATGTTTCGAAGCCGCCTTGAAAGGATTAGACTCCATTGCTCCATCGACCAAGAGGAAAGCGTCAAACGCTACGCCGAAAGACAAACCAACGGAGCTGGTTGGATCCGTTGAGCTCGACAGTCGCTTCACCGACGAGCTCGACAATAAAACAAAGACCGACGGAGGCAATGGGCAACCCTCGCACCCAGCGCGCCCCATCCCGGATGGAGAATTCGAACTCATTCCCCTCGGAGAAGACACGGGCAGAACCGTGAGGATAGGCGCAGGACTCCCAGACCTCGCGAAACGCCAGTTCCAAGCCTGCCTCCATGAGAATGCCGACCTCTTCGCCTGGAGCGCCGCGGAAATGCCGGGACTCGACCCCGAGGTCGCCTGCCCCCAGCTGTCCATCAACCCAACGCGAACGAAGGCCGTCGTACAACGCCGACGTCGCCAGTCCCCCGAAAAATCGGCAGCGGTCCGAACAAGCTGTAAAAGACCTCTTAGAGGCAAATTTTATTTCGGAAGCCCGGTATTCAACCTGGCTGTCCAACGTTGTACTCGTCAAAAAGAATAATGGAAAATGGCGCATGTGTGTTGACTATACTGACCTCAACCGGGCATGTCCTAAGGACGCCTACCCCCTCCCCAATATCGACAAGCTCGTCGACAATTCGGCGGGCTTCAAACTCTTGTCCTTCATGGACGCGTACTCGGGATACAACCAGATCCCGATGGCCGAACACGATAAGCAAGCCACGGCCTTCATGACGGCGTCGGGCAATTACTATTACAACGTGATGCCCTTCGCCTCAACAACGCCGGGGCCACATACCAGCGGATGATGAACCATGTCTTCCGCGACGAAATCGGGACATGCTCGAAGTATATATGGACGACATGATCGTCAAATCCGGCGCAGAGGAAGACCACGCGGCACACCTCCGGAGGGTCTTCAAGACCGCGAGGTCGTGTCGCATGCGTTTTAACCCGGAAAAGTGCACCTTCGGCGTATGCGTCGGTAATTCCTCGGCTACTACCTGACCGAACGGGGGATCGAAGCCCAATCCAGACAAATGCCACGCCTTCTCCAATACCAACCACGCCGACCACGAAGAGGGCCATCCAGTCCCTCAACAGCGTACTAGCCTCCCTCTCGTGATTCATCGCGAGATCGGCCCAACACGCCCTCCCGTTCTTCAAACTGCTCAGGAAGGAGACCAAATTCGAATGGACGGACGAATGTGAGAAAGCCCTTTGCCACCTCAAACGCGTCCTATCCGAGCCGCCAGTGCTGACGCGCCCCGCGACGGGCAAAACCCTATATTTATATCTGGCCGTCTCCAACGAAGCCGTTAGCGCCGTCCTCGTGAGCGAAGCCGGAGAAGGACAAAAGCCCATTTACTTTATTAGTAAAGCTCTCCACGGCCCGAAGTCCGATACCAGCTGATCGAGAAAGTCGCCCTGGCCCTCGTGACAGCGGCACGCCGACTCCGACATTATTTTCTAGCACACACCATCGTGCTCCGCACCGATCACCCATCCGCCAGCTACTCGGCCGCCCCGACATGGCTGGACGCATGCTGAAATGGTCGCTAGAACTCTCCGAGTTCGACATCACCTACGAAAGCCGGTCACGCCATCAAGGCTCAAGCTTTGGCCGACTTCGTCGCCGAGATGACCACGCCCCCCGACCCTACCTCCAGGAACCACCTCTGGACCATCTTTGTGGATGGCTCCTCCAACTCTACGGGAAGCGGCGCCGGCATCGTCCTCGATAACGACGAGGGTACGGTCATCGAAGTCTCTCTCACACTAGCTTTTCCAACGACTAACAACCAGGCCGAATACGAAGCATTTCTCGCCGGCCTTCGCCTAGCATCCGACCTGGGAGCCAGGGACATCCGAATCTACACGGATTCCCAGCTGGTCGCTTCGCAAGTCCGAGGCGAATACCAAGCAAAAAACGACACCCCTCGCCGGATACCTCGCGCTCATCACTGAAAATCTGAGAGGGTTTGACTCAGCAGAGATTCAGCACGTTCCTCGGGAGCAGAACACCCGCGCCGACATCCTCTCCAAACTGGCAAGCACCAAAAAGCGAGGCGGCCACAAATCGGTCATTCAAGAAATCTTGTCCCAACCAAGTACCAGCCTGACCATCACACCCCTCGACATCAACGCCATCGGAGACGCTGACTGCTGGATGACCCCCCTCCACACCTATCTCAGCACCGGACGTCTGCCGACCAGCTCTAGCGAGGCCAACGCGACGAAGCGACGGGCCTGCTCGTACGTCCTCCTCGAGGGACGACTATACCGCCGAGGCTTCGCAATTCCACTCCTCCAATGCATAGATAAGTCCCAGAGTACCACCGTTCTAGAAGAAATCCACGAAGGTATCAACGCGCAGCACCTCGGCGGCAGATCCCTAGCGCGCAAGGCCCTACGCGCAGGCTACTACTGGCCATCAATGCAGGTCCGACGCGAAGGAACATGTCAAACGATGTGATAAGTGTCAACGACACGGGGACATGCACCTCGCCCCCAACCGACCTCACGTCCCTCTCATCTCCGTGGCCGTTCGCCTGGTGGGGGCTGGACATCCTCGGGCCCTTCCCCCTCGGTTCATACCAGAACAAGTACCTCATCGTGGGAGTCGATTACTTCACCAAGTGGATCGAGGCCGAAGCTCTGGCCAAAATCACCGCCCACAACATACTCCGATTCTACAAACGCAACATCCTCGCCAGATTCGGAGTACCGCTTGCCATCGTCACCGACAACGGCACACAATTCACAGACAAAAACTTCCGCGACTTCGTCACCAAACTCGGAACCAAACATCACTTCGCCTCGGTCGAACATCCTCAGACAAACGGCCAGGCGGAGTCGGCGAACAGAGTTATACTCAGAGGACTCAGACGACGACTCGGCGACGCCAAACGAGCATGGGTCGAAGAACTCCACAGCGTCCTCTGGGCATACCGTACTACCCCCCACTCGACCACGGGGGAAACCCCATTTCGCCTCACGTACGGAACCGAGGTTGTGATACCGGTCGAAATCCACGAACCGTCCAGACGAACGGAAGCTCCCCTGGACACCGACGACAACGACGGCTCCCTCCGAGAAGAGCTCGACCTCGTCGAAGAAATCCGCTCAGGAGCAGCTCTCCGGGAAGCCCGGCTGAAGCAACAAGTCACACTTCGCCATAACAACAAAGTCATAAAACGCGATTTTCAAACAGGCGACTTAGTTCTACGCAGAAACCAGAAAGACTCCCACGAGGGCAAACTGGCTGCGAACTGGGAAGGCCCGTACCGAGTCCGGGACAAAACGGAGCACAGGGCCTATTACCTCGAAAACCTACACGGTGAACAATTAGCTCGACCATGGAACGCCGCGAAACTTAAGCGGTACTACAGTTAAACCATTGCCCGCGACGACCCATCGTCCCGACCACTGGGGGGGCGACATGGTACCACCGCACACCCCCGCGTCCACTAGCGACCAAAGAAAAGCAAGCCCTGCCTCTCGTGTGCGCGGGCAGAAGGCCTTGCTCGGCAGGGAATACCTCGACCGAGACTCCTCGCCGTCGTACCAAAAGAGGCAGGACACCCAGCTCGCGATGGGCCGTCCACGCCCCGGGGAGAACTACCCCCGAAACGGCCCGGCTACATCGCCGGCGAAATCGGCCAGTTCCCTGCACTACCGGTAGCAAATTGTCGAGCTAAACACACCGAGCGCACACTTAGAAAATTTACAAGAAATGTCATACACATCAGAGGCATTCAAACAAATACGAAAAACGAGCATAAAACGACATGCAAATAACGAGCGCACACTTAGAAAATCCACGATAAATATATTAAACAAAAGCGGGCACCAGCCCAGTAGTCAATGGTACAAATACAGAGCACGCAGGCCCAAAGAAAATAGATAACAAACATCAGCACGCAGGCCACAAAAACAACGAGCACGCAGGCCCGGCAACCTATGCTTCCTCGTCCGCCCGGTCAGCAGCCACGGGTTCCTCCTCGGGGATAACAAGATAGGGATCGATCACCTTCCCATCAACAATCTCGTGGTACGGCCCTATCCCGTCCACGGCCAGCACGACACCAGGGTTGGCGACCTGAATCTGCTCGACGACATTCTTGAACCCGACCTCAACAGCCTCCAGACAATCGCTCTCTAACACCCGGATACGAGCGATCAGGTCAGCACGGGTGATTAACCGTCGATCCCCGTCAGTCTCGTCCTCGGCCGGACGAACAGCACTGTCCAAAACCTCCGTGCGAACCTTCAGCGCCTGCACCTCGGCCGTCGCTGTCCCCAGTTTTTCCTCCAGCGAAGTCACCTTCCCCTCAGCACCCTCTGCCCGTTTCCGCTGCTCGGCAACATCCTTCTGGCTCTTCTCCAACTCCTCAGTGAGCTTGACCAACCGCGACTGCGTGAAAGTGAGATCCCCTTGCAGTTTGGATAGCTCAGCAGCAGAGCATCCCTCCTCGTTCAGCACAAGAGCCGTCGTGAACGTCCGCATCATCGCGGCCAAGTCCTCAGCCAGGACACGTCGACGGGTCTCTCGATCGGCCTGACGAACAGCCTTCACCTCCCCGGCGGAGACAGTGGGAGAACGGGCACCATGAAAATATCCCGGATGCTGGTGGCAGGGAGGGACGACATAACCTTCCTCGACGGTGCCGACCGTCAGATCCACCACTCGGGGCTCCTCGGACCTCTGCCTCTTCGACGCTCCTTGGGACACAGGAGATTGGCTCTCTTGAGGCGAAGAGGACGAAGTTTGCCCCCCCGGCGTCGCGACCTCCTATCCGACCAGCTGGCTCACCCTCGTCCTCGGGGCCGCGGCATTCCTAGTAGCGCGCAACTGCTTCACCCGCTCCTCGGCGGAAGACATGTTCGCTGCAAAAATAAAGAAAAGAGTTAGCGACGATCAAAAACCCCGACCACGGGGGGGAAACGAACATTCCTACCTAGATAATCCAGAGCGGCCGCCCCGGTCGCACAACCGAGCAAAGTCTTAGTATTTATCAAATGCTTCTTGGTGCGTACGTTCCCCTGAGCGTCAAGGATATACCGACCGTCGGGCGTCACCAGCTTCGACGGAGGGAGAGACCGCACAAAGGCAATTATTTTCAAATAGGCAGCCATGTCCTTCTACTCGAGGGTCCCCGCCCGGACGATATACCTATCCGTCCCTCGGCTGAAATGCTCCGCAGTCCACAGTAGATGTATCTTAGGAAGCCACGCGCGGAACCGCTGGCCATCTACCGTTCGCTCGCCCTCGTCGAAGAGAGTGTCCGAGCCGTGCTGCGTGATCGGCTTGACGAGGTAGAACCGGTTTTTGAAGTCCTTGACAGAATCGTTATACGCTTTGAAAATTTTTGTCGATTGC
>CAWUDS030003333.1:12500-55698 GCA_963859935.3 Lathyrus sativus
TATTCGTCAAGGTATTCTTATAATCATTAATATCAAAATGTCATAGATCCTAAGGTTTGTGTCCATGGGGAGACGCTTAAGCGCTCCCAGCGTGATGAGTGATCAGTGCATATTTATGCACTTTCTCCTATATTTTTACTTAGGCATTTCTTTACTTTATCTTGATTATTTTATGTTTTATTTTGTTTTTATATTTTATTTTATTTTTGGCTTAGTTTGATTTCCGCACTTATTTTTCAGCTTTATCAGTCTGCACCGAAACGATCATAACTGGAGTTCCGGAAATCCGTTTGAAGCGTTCTAAAAATCGCCGGAAAGCTAAGAGAGAGAGCTTACGACTTTCGTGTTGGAGTCGAAGTCAGATTCGGAGCCAAAAATTCCAGAATTCCGTTTGAAGTTACTGCATTAGAATTTAATTTTAGTGTTGGGTCATGTATTGGGCCTGGGTTATGTTTTCGACCTAGTTGGGTTATGACCCGAATTTGCTTTCTTTTTAAAGGAAAAATACTCGTGTTACTGTTCACCTAATTACATTTTCACGAAAAATACATTCGGAGCTTTGAGAGAACCATGGAGAGCTAATTCCTTAGAGTCATTCTGTTGTAATCGCGTTCCAACGCTTTGAGGTTTTTACTTTATCAATCTAATTCGTTTCTCTTTCAACACTATTCTACGAATTGCTTTTGCTTAATCTGTTATTTTATAGAATTGTTTTGATTAAATTCGTATGATTGCATCCTTAGCTTTTATTCGCCGTTACGTCGCTTTGTCGTTAATTCGCGTTTATAATTCGTGTTTGTTTAATTCACGAAAACTTAATCCGTTTGCTTAATTTGGAATATAGGATTGGTAATCTAGTTTATGTCTTTTGCGCTTGTTAATTGACATAGGAATCGAATAGAGATCGAAATTGCTTAGGAAATTGGTAAGGTAGGAACCCGTGATAAGCCGGAACCGAAAACAGTAGATTGACTTATTTTGATAATCACTTATTTTAACCGCTTAATTGCATTTTCTTTATTTATCCGATCAGAAACCAAACCAACTCCCCCTCCATTTCGAATTTGGTAGATTAATCACATAAAAGAATCCTTGAGACGATATCCGAGTTGAATTTTCGCTGTATTACGTTTTCATCAAAAACACTCGTTCTGATCCGCGCGCGACAGCTTATCAATGAGCTAGGCCCTCCACGACGAGAGATGGATTGGGCCGACCCCGTGTGATGAGCGGGACAGAGCAATATATATATATATATATATATATATATATATATATATATATATATATATATATATATATATATATATATATATATATATATATATATATATATATATATATATATATATATATATATATATATATTATATATATATATATATATATATATATATATATATATATATATATATATATATATATATATATATATATATATATAATATATATATATATATATATATATATATTATATATATATATATATATATATATATATATATATATATATATATATATATATATATATATATATATATATATATATATATATATATATATATTATATATATATATATATATATATATATATTATATATATATATATATATATAAATATATATATATATATATATATATATATATATATATATTATATATATATATATATATTATATATATATATATATATATATATATATATATATATATATATATATATATATATATATATATATATATATATATATATATATATATATATATATATATATATATATATATATATATATATATATATATATATTATATATATATATATAATATATATATATATATATATATATATATATATATATATATATATATATATATATATATATATATATATATATATGAGCTAGGCCCTCCCGTGTGATGAGCGGGACAGAGCAATATCTATATATCTATATATATATATATATATATATATATATATATATATATATATTATATATATATATATATATATATATAAGAATCTTAATCGGTTGAGTAAAGTAAATAAAATAATTAATTATATTTAATAATTAATTATTTAATTGAATATATGCTTAAATATAAGTGGATGTCAAGATAATCCATTCGAAATAATGAGAATTTTAAATGATTATCATTCTATATATAGGCTATGATCTCAAATATATCAAGCTATAAGAAAATTATCTCTTTTCTCCCCATTCGAAGAGTTTTCAAGACATTACGAGTACCGGTTGAGAAAAATCCACAAGCCAACCAGTGTCAAACAATTGTCTCTACACTTTTGTATTTTAGAATTATCGTTGTCATTGTCTAAAAATCTTTCTCATTATATTCGTCAAGGTATTCTTATAATCATTAATATCAAAATGTCATAGATCCTAAGGTTTGTGTCCATGGGGAGACGCTTAAGCGCTCCCAGCGTGATGAGTGATCAGTGCATATTTATGCACTTCTCCTATATTTTTACTTAGGCATTTCTTTACTTTATCTTGATTATTTTTATGTTTTATTTTGTTTTATATTTTATTTTATTTTTGGCTTAGTTTGATTTCCGCACTTATTTTTCAGCTTTATCAGTCTGCACCGAAACGATCATAACTGGAGTTCGGAAATCCGTTTGAAGCGTTCTAAAAATCGCCGGAAAGCTAAGAGAGAGAGCTACGACTTTCGTGTTGAGTCGAAGTCAGATTCGGAGCCAAAAATTCCAGAATTCCGTTTGAAGTTACTGCATTAGAATTTAATTTTAGTGTTGGGTCATGTATTGGGCCTGGGTTATGTTTTCGACCTAGTTGGGTTATGACCCGAATTTGCTTTCTTTTTAAAGGAAAAATACTCGTGTTACTGTTCACCTAATTACATTTTCACGAAAAATACATTCGGAGCTTGAGAGAACCATGGAGAGCTAATTCCTTAGAGTCATTCTGTTGTAATCGCGTTCCAACGCTTTGAGGTTTTTACTTTATCAATCTAATTCGTTTCTCTTTCAACACTATTCTACGAATTGCTTTTGCTTAATCTGTTATTTTATAGAATTGTTTTGATTAAATTCGTATGATTGCATCCTTAGCTTTTATTCGCCGTTACGTCGCTTTGTCGTTAATTCGCGTTTATAATTCGTGTTTGTTTAATTCACGAAAACTTAATCCGTTTGCTTAATTTGGAATATAGGATTGGTAATCTAGTTTATGTCTTTTGCGCTTGTTAATTGACATAGGAATCGAATAGAGATCGAAATTGCTTAGGAAATTGGTAAGGTAGGAACCCGTGATAAGCCGAAACGGAAAACAGTAGATTGACTTATTTTGATAATCACTTATTTTAACCGCTTAATTGCATTTTCTTTATTTATCCGATCAGAAACCAAACCAACTCCCCCTCCATTTCGAATTTGGTAGATTAATCACATAAAGAATCCTTGAGACGATATCCGAGTTGAATTTTCGCTGTATTACGTTTTCATCAAAAACACTCGTTCTGATCCGCGCGCGACAGCTTATCAATGAGCTAGGCCCTCCACGACGGAGAGATGGATTGGGCCGACCCCGTGTGATGAGCGGGACAGAGCAATATATATATATATATATAATATATATATTATATATTATATATATATATATATATAATATATATATATATATATATATATATATATATATATATATATATATATATATATATATATATATATATATATATATATATATATATATATATAGATATATTATCTATATATAGTATATATATATAATATATATATATATATATATATAGATTATATATATATATATAGATATATATATATATATATATATATATATATATATATATATATATATATATATATATATATATATATATATATAATATAGTATATATATATATATATATATATATATATATATATATATATATATATATATATATATATATATACTTATTATATATATATATATATATATATATAATATTATATATATATATATATATATATATATATATATAATATATATATATATATATTATATATATATATATATATATATATATATATATATATATTATATATATATATATATATATAATATATATATATATATATATATATATATATATATATATATATTATATATATATATATATTATATATATATATATATATATATATTATATATATATATATATATATATATATATAATATATATATATATATATATATATATAATATATATATATATATGAGCTAGGCCCTCCCGTGTGATGAGCGGGACAGAGCAATATCTATATATCTATATATATATCTATATATATATATATATATATATATATATATATATATATATTAATATATATATATATATATATATATATAATATATATATATATATATATATATATATATATATATATATATATATATATATATATTATTATATATATATATATATATATATATATATATATATATATATATATATAAGAATCTTAATCGGTTGAGTAAGTAAATAAAATAATTAATTATATTTAATAATTAATTATTTAATTGAATATATGCTTAAATATAAGTGGATGACAAGATAATCCATTTCGAAATAATGAGAATTTAAATGATTATCATTCTATATATAGGCTATGATCTCAAATATATCATGCTATAAGAAAATTATCTCTTTTTCTCCCATTCGAAGAGTTTTCAAGACATTACGAGTACCGGTTGAGAAAAATCCACAAGCCAACCAGTGTCAAACACTTGTCTCTACACTTTTGTATTTAAGAATTATCGTTGTCATTGTCTAAAAATCTGTCTCATTATATTCGTCAAGGTATTCCTATAATTAAAGGATAACAAATAGTCATGTCAGAGTTTGTCAGAATCATGATTAAATGATGCATTAAGTGACAAATTAACTTTCAGAGACTTTTAATAAGTGTATTAACTATTATTAAATAATAATATTTATATTTTTATATATTATTACAATTTTTAAATGAGCATTTGAATTTAACTTGCTCTTATCTAATGTATTAAAGGAAAAGATAGTAAACTTAGAGTTAGTCAGAATCATGGTTAAATGACCGTGACAAATTAACTGTTAGAGACTTTGAACATGTATATTAACTATTATTAAATAATAATATTTAGAAGATTTATATTTGCATATATTTTTCCATGTTTTTAATGACCATTCAAATTTTACTTGCTCTTATCTCAAGTATTAAAGAAAAAATAATAGTCATGTCAAAGTTCGTGTGAATCATGATTAAATGATGCACAAAGTGACAATTTAATTTTCAGAGATTTTTAACAAGTTTATTAACTATTATTAAATAACAATATTTATAGAATTTATATTTTCATAGATTTTTCCAATTTTTAAATGACCGTTTAAATTTTACTTGCTCTTATCAATGGTATTAAAGGAAAAACTAGTCAAGTTAGGGTTAGTCAGACTCATGGTTAAATGATAAGGACAAATTAACTGTTAGAGACTTTTATAATGTATATTAACTATTATTAAATAATAATATTTAGAAGATTTATATTAGCGTATATTATTCCAAGTTTTTAATGACCATTCAAATTTTACTTGCTCATATCTCATGTATTAGAGGATAAAAAATAGTCATGTCAAGTTTCTCAGAATCATGATTAAATGATGCATAAAGTGACAAGTTAACTTTTCAGAGACTTTTAACAAGTGTATTAATTATTATTAAATGATAATATTTATAATATTTATATTTTCATAGATAATTCCAATTTTTAAATGACCATTTAAATTTTACTTGCTCTTATCTATTGTAGTAAATGAAAAAATAGTCAACTTAGAGTTAGTCAGTATCATGGTTAAATGATAGTGACAAAATAACTTTTAGAGACTTTTAACATGTATATTAACTATTATTAAATAATAATATTTAGAATTTTTATATTTGCATATGTTATTCCATGTTTTTAAGGACCATTCAAATTTTACTTGGTATTATCTCATGTATTAAAGAAAAAATAATAGTCATGTCAGAGTTAGTCAGAATCATATTTAAACGATCCATAATTTGACAAATTAACTTTCGGAAACTTTTAACAAGTTTATTAACTATTATTAAAAAATAATATTTATAATATTTATATTTTAATAGATTATTCCAATTTTTTAATGGCCGATTAAATTTTACTTGCTCTTATTTATCGTATTAAAGGAAAACAATTGTCAAGTTAGAGTTAGTCAGAATCATGGTTAAATGATAAGGACAAATTAACAGTTTGAGACTTTTAACATGTATATTAACTGTTATTAAATGATAATATTTAGAAGATTTATATTAGCATATGTTATTCCAAGTTTTTAATGACCATTCAAATTTTACTTGCTCTTATCTCATGTATTAAAGGATAACAAATAGTCATGTCAGAGTTTGTCAAAATCATTATTAAATGATGCATTAAGTGACAAATTAACTTTCAGAGACTTTTAACAAGTGTATTAACTATTATTAAATAATAATATTTATATTTTCATAGATTATTCCAATTTTTAAATGATCTTTTAAATTTTACTTGGTCTTATCTAATGTATTAAAGGAAAAAAATAGTCAAGTTAAAGTTAGTCAGAATCATGGTTAAATGATAGTGACAAATTAACTGTTAAAGATTTTTAACATGTATATTAACTATTATTAAATAATAATATTTAGAATATTTATATTTTCATATATTTTTCCATGTTTTTAATCACCATTCAAATTTTACTTGCTCTTATCTCATGTATTAAAGAAAAAATAATAGTCACGTCAGAGTTAGTCTGAATCATGATTAAATGATGCATAAAGTGACAAATTAACATTCAGAGACTTTTAACAAGTTTATTTACTATTATTAAATAATAATATTTATAATATTTATATTTCCATATATTATTCGAATTTTGAAATGACAATATAAATTTTACTTGCTCTTATCTATTGTATTAAATGTAAAAGTAGTTAACTTAGAGTTAATCAGAATTATGGTTAAATGATAGTGACAAATTAACTGTCAGAGACTTTTAACATGTATATTAACTATTATTAAATAATAATATTTAGAATATTTATATTAGCATGACCATTCAAATTTTACTTGCTATTATCTCATGTATTAAAGGATAAAAAATAGTCATGTTAGAGTTTGTCAGAATCATGATTAAATGATGCATAAAGTGACAAATTAACTTTCAGAGACTTTTAACAAGTGGATTAACTATTATTAAATAATAATATTTATAATATTTTTATTTTCATAGGTTATTCCAATATTTGAATGAACGTTTAAATTTTACTTGCTCTTATCTAATGTATTAATGGAAAAAATAGTCAAGTTAGAGTTAGTCAGAATCATGGTTAAATGATAAGGACAAATTAATAGTAAGAGACTTTTAACATATATATTAACTATTATTAAATGATAATATTTAGAAGATTTATATTAGCATATGTTATTCCAAGTTTTTAATGACCATTCAAAATTTACTTGCTCTTATCTCATGTATTAAAGGATAACAAATAGTCATGTCAGAGTTTGTCAGAATCATGATTAAATGATGCATTAAGTGACAAATTAACTTTCAGAGACTTTTAATAAGTGTATTAACTATTATTATATAATAATATTTATATTTTTATATATTATTACGATTTTTAAACGAGCATTTAAATTTAACTTGCTCTTATCTAATGTATTAAAGGAAAAGATAGTAAACTTAGAGTTAGTCAGAATCATGGTTAAATGACAGTGACAAATTAACTGTTAGAGACTTTGAACATGTATATTAACTATTATTAAATAATAATATTTAGAAGATTTATATTTGCATATATTTTTTCATGTTTTTAATGACCATTCAAATTTTACTTGCTCTTATCTCAAGTATTAAAGAAAAAATAATAGTCAGGTCAGAGTTAGTCTGAATCATGATTAAATGATGCATAAAGTGACAAATTAATTTTCAGAGACTTTTAACAAGTTTATTAACTATTATTAAATAACAATATTTATAGAATTTATATTTTCATAGATTTTTCCAATTTTTAAATGACCATTTAAATTTTACTTGCTCTTATCTATGGTATTAAAGGAAAAACTAGTCAAGTTAGGGTTAGTCAGAATCATGGTTAAATGATAAGGACAAATTAACTGTTAGAGACTTTTATAATGTATATTAACTATTATTAAATAATAATATTTAGAAGATTTATATTAGCGTATATTATTCCAAGTTTTTAATGACCATTCAAATTTTACTTGCTCATATCTCATGTATTAGAGGATAAAAAATAGTCATGTCAAGTTTCTCAGAATCATGATTAAATGATGCATAAAGTGACAAGTTAACTTTTCATAGACTTTTAACAAGTGTATTAATTATTATTAAATGATAATATTTATAATATTTATATTTTCATAGATAATTCCAATTTTTAAATGACCATTTAAATTTTACTTGCTCTTATCTATTGTAGTAAATGAAAAAATAGTCAACTTAGAGTTAGTCAGAATCATGGTTAAATGATAGTGACAAAATAACTTTTAGAGATTTTTAACATGTATATTAACTATTACTAAATAATAATATTTAGAATATTTATATTTGCATATGTTATTCCATGTTTTTAAGGACCATTCAAATTTTACTTGGTATTATCTCATGTATTAAAGAAAAAATAATAGTCATGTCAGAGTTAGTCAGAATCATATTTAAACGATCCATAATTTGACAAATTAACTTTCAGAAACTTTTAACAAGTTTATTAACTATTATTAAAAAATAATATTTATAATATTTATATTTTAATATATTATTCAAATTTTTAAATGGCCGATTAAATTTTACTTGCTCTTATCTATCGTATTAAAGGAAAACAATTGTCAAGTTAGAGTTAGTCAGAATCATGGTTAAATGATAAGGACAAATTAACAGTTTGAGACTTTTAACATGTATATTAACTGTTATTAAATGATAATATTTAGAAGATTTATATTAGCATATGTTATTCCAAGTTTTTAATGACCATTCAAATTTTACTTGCTCTTATCTCATGTATTAAAGGATAACAAATAGTCATGTCAGAGTTTGTCAAAATCATTATTAAATGATGCATTAAGTGACAAATTAACTTTCAGAGACTTTTAACAAGTGTATTAACTATTATTAAATAATAATATTTATATTTTCATAGATTATTCCAATTTTTAAATGATCTTTTAAATTTTACTTGGTCTTATCTAATGTATTAAAGGAAAAAAATAGTCAAGTTAAAGTTAGTCAGAATCATGGTTAAATGATAGTGACAAATTAACTGTTAAAGATTTTTAACATGTATATTAACTATTATTAAATAATAATATTTAGAATATTTATATTTTCATATATTTTTCCATGTTTTTAATCACCATTCAAATTTTACTTGCTCTTATCTCATGTATTAAAGAAAAAATAATAGTCATGTCAGAGTTAGTCTGAATCATGATTAAATGATGCATAAAGTGACAAATTAACTTTCAGAGACTTTTAACAAGTTTATTAACTATTATTAAATAATAATATTTATAATATTTATATTTCCATAGATTATTCGAATTTTGAAATGACAATATAAATTTTACTTGCTCTTATCTATTGTATTAAATGTAAAAGTAGTTAACTTAGAGTTAATCAGAATTATGGTTAAATGATAGTGACAAATTAACTGTCAGAGACTTTTAACATGTATATTAACTATTATTAAATAATAATATTTAGAATATTTATATTAGCATGACCATTCAAATTTTACTTGCTATTATCTCATGTATTAAAGGATAAAAAATAGTCATGTCAGAGTTTGTCAGAATCATGATTAAATGATGCATAAAGTGACAAATTAACTTTCAGAGACGTTTAACAAGTGGATTAACTATTATTAAATAATAATATTTATAATATTTTTATTTTCATAGGTTATTCCAATATTTGAATGAACGTTTAAATTTTACTTGCTCTTATCTAATGTATTAATGGAAAAAATAGTCAAGTTAGAGTTAGTCAGAATCATGGTTAAATGATAAGGACAAATTAACAGTTAGAGACTTTTAACATATATATTAACTATTATTAAATGATAATATTTAGAAGATTTATATTAGCATATGTTATTCCAAGTTTTTAATGACCATTCAAAATTTACTTGCTCTTATCTCATGTATTAAAGGATAACAAATAGTCATGTCAGAGTTTGTCAGAATCATGATTAAATGATGCTTTAAGTGACAAATTAACTTTCAGAGACTTTTAATAAGTGTATTAACTATTATTATATAATAATATTTATATTTTTATATATTATTACGATTTTTAAATGAGCATTTAAATTTAACTTGCTCTTATCTAATGTATTAAAGGAAAAGATAGTAAACTTAGAGTTAGTCAGAATCATGGTTAAATGACAGTGACAAATTAACTGTTAGAGACTTTGAACATGTATATTAACTATTATTAAATAATAATATTTAGAAGATTTATATTTGCATATATTTTTTCATGTTTTTAATGACCATTCAAATTTTACTTGCTCTTATCTCAAGTATTAAAGAAAAAATAATAGTCAGGTCAGAGTTAGTCTGAATCATGATTAAATGATGCATAAAGTGACAAATTAATTTTCAGAGACTTTTAACAAGTTTATTAACTATTATTAAATAACAATATTTATAGAATTTATATTTTCATAGATTTTTCCAATTTTTAAATGACCATTTAAATTTTACTTGCTCTTATCTATGGTATTAAAGGAAAAACTAGTCAAGTTAGGGTTAGTCAGAATCATGGTTAAATGATAAGGACAAATTAACTGTTAGAGACTTTTATAATGTATATTAACTATTATTAAATAATAATATTTAGAAGATTTTTATTAGCGTATATTATTCCAAGTTTTTAATGACCATTCAAATTTTACTTGCTCATATCTCATGTATTAGAGGATAAAAAATAGTCATGTCAAGTTTCTCAGAATCATGATTAAATGATGCATAAAGTGACAAGTTAACTTTTCATAGACTTTTAACAAGTGTATTAATTATTATTAAATGATAATATTTATAATATTTATATTTTCATAGATAATTCCAATTTTTAAATGACCATTTAAATTTTACTTGCTCTTATCTATTGTAGTAAATGAAAAAATAGTCAACTTAGAGTTAGTCAGAATCATGGTTAAATGATAGTGACAAAATAACTTTTAGAGATTTTTAACATGTATATTAACTATTACTAAATAATAATATTTAGAATATTTATATTTGCATATGTTATTCCATGTTTTTAAGGACCATTCAAATTTTACTTGGTATTATCTCATGTATTAAAGAAAAAATAATAGTCATGTCAGAGTTAGTCAGAATCATATTTAAACGATCCATAATTTGACAAATTAACTTTCAGAAACTTTTAACAAGTTTATTAACTATTATTAAAAAATAATATTTATAATATTTATATTTTAATATATTATTCAAATTTTTAAATGGCCGATTAAATTTTACTTGCTCTTATCTATCGTATTAAAGGAAAACAATTGTCAAGTTAGAGTTAGTCAGAATCATGGTTAAATGATAAGGACAAATTAACAGTTTGAGACTTTTAACATGTATATTAACTGTTATTAAATGATAATATTTAGAAGATTTATATTAGCATATGTTATTCCAAGTTTTTAATGACCATTCAAATTTTACTTGCTCTTATCTCATGTATTAAAGGATAACAAATAGTCATGTCAGAGTTTGTCAAAATCATTATTAAATGATGCATTAAGTGACAAATTAACTTTCAGAGACTTTTAACAAGTGTATTAACTATTATTAAATAATAATATTTATATTTTCATAGATTATTCCAATTTTTAAATGATCTTTTAAATTTTACTTGGTCTTATCTAATGTATTAAAGGAAAAAAATAGTCAAGTTAAAGTTAGTCAGAATCATGGTTAAATGATAGTGACAAATTAACTGTTAAAGATTTTTAACATGTATATTAACTATTATTAAATAATAATATTTAGAATATTTATATTTTCATATATTTTTCCATGTTTTTAATCACCATTCAAATTTTACTTGCTCTTATCTCATGTATTAAAGAAAAAATAATAGTCATGTCAGAGTTAGTCTGAATCATGATTAAATGATGCATAAAGTGACAAATTAACTTTCAGAGACTTTTAACAAGTTTATTAACTATTATTAAATAATAATATTTATAATATTTATATTTCCATAGATTATTCGAATTTTGAAATGACAATATAAATTTTACTTGCTCTTATCTATTGTATTAAATGTAAAAGTAGTTAACTTAGAGTTAATCAGAATTATGGTTAAATGATAGTGACAAATTAACTGTCAGAGACTTTTAACATGTATATTAACTATTATTAAATAATAATATTTAGAATATTTATATTAGCATGACCATTCAAATTTTACTTGCTATTATCTCATGTATTAAAGGATAAAAAATAGTCATGTCAGAGTTTGTCAGAATCATGATTAAATGATGCATAAAGTGACAAATTAACTTTCAGAGACGTTTAACAAGTGGATTAACTATTATTAAATAATAATATTTATAATATTTTTATTTTCATAGGTTATTCCAATATTTGAATGAACGTTTAAATTTTACTTGCTCTTATCTAATGTATTAATGGAAAAAATAGTCAAGTTAGAGTTAGTCAGAATCATGGTTAAATGATAAGGACAAATTAACAGTTAGAGACTTTTAACATATATATTAACTATTATTAAATGATAATATTTAGAAGATTTATATTAGCATATGTTATTCCAAGTTTTTAATGACCATTCAAAATTTACTTGCTCTTATCTCATGTATTAAAGGATAACAAATAGTCATGTCAGAGTTTGTCAGAATCATGATTAAATGATGCTTTAAGTGACAAATTAACTTTCAGAGACTTTTAATAAGTGTATTAACTATTATTATATAATAATATTTATATTTTTATATATTATTACAATTTTTAAATGAGCATTTAAATTTAACTTGCTCTTATCTAATGTATTAAAGGAAAAGATAGTAAACTTAGAGTTAGTCAGAATCATGGTTAAATGACAGTGACAAATTAACTGTTAGAGACTTTGAACATGTATATTAACTATTATTAAACAATAATATTTAGAAGATTTATATTTGCATATATTTTTTCATGTTTTTAATGACCATTCAAATTTTACTTGCTCTTATCTCAAGTATTAAAGAAAAAATAATAGTCAGGTCAGAGTTAGTCTGAATCATGATTAAATGATGCATAAAGTGACAAATTAATTTTCAGAGACTTTTAACAAGTTTATTAACTATTATTAAATAACAATATTTATAGAATTTATATTTTCATAGATTTTTCCAATTTTTAAATGACTATTTAAATTTTACTTGCTCTTATCTATGGTATTAAAGGAAAAACTAGTCAAGTTAGGGTTAGTCAGAATCATGGTTAAATGATGAGGAAAAATTAACTGTTAGAGACTTTTATAATGTATATTAACTATTATTAAATAATAATATTTAGAAGATTTATATTAGCGTATATTATTCCAAGTTTTTAATGACCATTCAAATTTTACTTGCTCATATCTCATGTATTAGAGGATAAAAAATAGTCATGTCAAGTTTCTCAGAATCATGATTAAATGATGCATAAAGTGACAAGTTAACTTTTCATAGACTTTTAACAAGTGTATTAATTATTATTAAATGATAATATTTATAATATTTATATTTTCATAGATAATTCCAATTTTTAAATGACCATTTAAATTTTACTTGCTCTTATCTATTGTAGTAAATGAAAAAATAGTCAACTTAGAGTTAGTCAGAATCATGGTTAAATGATAGTGACAAAATAACTTTTAGAGACTTTTAACATGTATATTAACTATTATTAAATAATAATATTTAGAATATTTATATTTGCATATGTTATTCCATGTTTTTAAGGACCATTCAAATTTTACTTGGTATTATCTCATGTATTAAAGAAAAAATAATAGTCATGTCAGAGTTAGTCAGAATCATATTTAAACGATCCATAATTTGACAAATTAACTTTCAGAAACTTTTAACAAGTTTATTAACTATTATTAAAAAATAATATTTATAATATTTATATTTTAATAGATTATTCCAATTTTTAAATGGCCGATTAAATTTTACTTGCTCTTATCTATCGTATTAAAGGAAAACAATTGTCAAGTTAGAGTTAGTCAGAATCATGGTTAAATGATAAGGACAAATTAACAGTTTGAGACTTTTAACATGTATATTAACTGTTATTAAACGATAATGTTTAGAAGATTTATATTAGCATATGTTATTCCAAGTTTTTAATGACCATTCAAATTTTACTTGCTCTTATCTCATGTATTAAAGGATAACAAATAGTCATGTCATAGTTTGTCAAAATCATTATTAAATGATGCATTAAGTGACAAATTAACTTTCAGAGACTTTTAACAAGTGTATTGACTATTATTAAATAATAATATTTATATTTTCATAGATTATTCCAATTTTTAAATGATCTTTTAAATTTTACTTGGTCTTATCTAATGTATTAAAGGAAAAAAATAGTCAAGTTAAAGTTAGTCAGAATCATGGTTAAATGATAGTGACAAATTAACTGTTAAAGATTTTTAACATGTATATTAACTATTATTAAATAATAATATTTAGAATATTTATATTTTCATATATTTTTCCATGTTTTTAATCACCATTAAAATTTTACTTGCTCTTATCTCATGTATTAAAGAAAAAATATTAGTCATGTTAGAGTTAGTCTGAATCATGATTAAATGATGCATAAAGTGACAAATTAACTTTCAGAGACTTTTAACAAGTGTATTAACTATTATTAAATAATAATATTTATAATATTTATATTTCCATAGATTATTCGAATTTTGAAATGACAATATAAATTTTACTTGCTCTTATCTATTGTATTAAATGTAAAAGTAGTTAACTTAGAGTTAATCAGAATCATGGTTAAATGATAGTGACAAATTAACTGTTAGAGACTTTTAACATGTATATTAACTATTATTAAATAATAATATTTAGAAGATTTATATTAGCATGACCATTCAAATTTTACTTGCTATTATCTCATGTATTAAAGGATAAAAAATAGTCATGTCAGAGTTTGTCAGAATCATGATTAAATGATGCATAAAGTGACAAATTAACTTTCAGAGACTTTTAACAAGTGGATTAACTATTATTAAATAATAATATTTATAATATTTTTATTTTCATAGGTTATTCCAATATTTGAATGAATGTTTAAATTTTACTTGCTCTTATCTAATGTATTAATGGAAAAAATAGTCAAGTTAGAGTTAGTCAGAATCATGGTTAAATGATAAGGACAAATTAACAGTTAGAGACTTTTAACATATATATTAACTATTATTAAATGATAATATTTAGAAGACTTATATTAGCATATGTTATTCCAAGTTTTTAATGACCATTCAAAATTTACTTGCTCTTATCTCATGTATTAAAGGATAACAAATAGTCATGTCAGAGTTTGTCAGAATCTTGATTAAATGATGCATAAAGTGACAAATTAACTTTCAGAGACTTTTAATAAGTGTACTAACTATTATTAAATAATAATATTTATATTTTTATATATTATTACAATTTTTAAATGAGCATTTAAATTTAACTTGCTCTTATCTAATGTATTAAAGGAAAAGATAGTAAACTTAGAGTTAGTCAGAATCATGGTTAAATGACAGTGACAAATTAACTGTTAGAGACTTTGAACATGTATATTAACTATTATTAAATAATAATATTTAGAAGATTTATATTTGCATATATTTTTTCATGTTTTTAATGACCATTCAAATTTTACTTGCTCTTATCTCAAGTATTAAAGAAAAAATAATAGTCAGGTCAAAGTTAGTCTGAATCATGATTAAATGATGCATAAAGTGACAAATTAATTTTCAGAGACTTTTAACAAGTTTATTAACTATTATTAAATAACAATATTTATAGAATTTATATTTTCTTGGATTTTTCCAATTTTTAAATGACCATTTAAATTTTACTTGCTCTTATCTATGGTATTAAAGAAAAAACTAGTCAAGTTAGGGTTAGTCAGAATTATGGTTAAATGATAAGGACAAATTAACTGTTAGAGACTTTTATAATGTATATTAACTATTATTAAATAATAATATTTAGAAGATTTATATTAGCGTATATTATTCCATGTTTTTAATGACCATTCAAATTTTACTTGCTCATATCTCATGTATTAGAGGATAAAAAATAGTCGTGTCAAGTTTCTCAGAATCATGACTAAATGATGCATAAAGTGACAAGTTAACTTTTCAGAGACTTTTAACGAGTGTATTAATTATTATTAAATGATAATATTTATAATATTTATATTTTCATAGATAATTCAAATTTTTAAATGACCATTTAAATTTTACTAGCTCTTATCTATTGTAGTAAATGAAAAAATAGTCAACTTAGAGTTAGGTAGAATTATGGTTAAATGATAGTGACAAAATAACTTTTAGAGACTTTTAACATGTATATTAACTATTATTAAATAATAATATTTAGAAGATTTATATTTGCATATGCTATTCCATGTTTTTAAGGACCATTCAAATTTTACTTGGTATTATCTCATGTATTAATGAAAAAATAATAGTCATGTCAGAGTTTGTCAGAATCATGATTAAATGAAGTATAAAGTGACAAATTAACTTTCAGAGACTTTTAACAAGTGGATTAACTATTATTAAATAATAATATTTATAATATTTTTATTTTCATAGGTTATTCCAATATTTGAATGACCGTTTAAATTTTACTTGCTCTTATCTAATGTATTAATGGAAAAAATAGTCAAGTTAGAGTTAGTCAGAATCATGGTTAGATGATAAGGACAAATTAACAGTTAGAGACTTTTAACATGTATATTAACTATTATTAATTGATAATATTTAGAAGATTTATATTAGCATATGTTATTCCAAGTTTTTAATGACCATTCAAATTTTACTTGCTCTTATCTCATGTATTAAAGGATAACAAATAGTCATGTAAGAGTTTGTCAAAATCATGATTAAATGATGCATTAAGTGACAAATTAACTTTCAGAGACTTTTAACAAGTGTATTAACTATTATTAAATAATAATATTTATATTTTCATAGATTATTCCAATTTTTAAATGATCTTTTAAATTTTACTTGGTCTTATCTAATGTATTAAAGGAAAAAAATAGTCAAGTTAAAGTTAGTCAGAATCATGGTTAAATGATAGTGACAAATTAACTGTTAAAGATTTTTAACATGTATATTAACTATTATTAAATAATTATATTTAGAATATTTATATTTTCATATATTTTTCCATGTTTTTAATCACCATTCAAATTTTACTTGCTCTTATCTCATGTATTAAAGAAAAAATAATAGTCATGTCAGAGTTAGTCTGAATCATGATTAAATAATGCATAAAGTGACAAATTAACTTTCAGAGACTTTTAACAAGTGTATTTACTATTATTAAATAATAATATTTATAATATTTATATTTCCATATATTATTCGAATTTTGAAATGACAATATAAATTTTACTTGCTCTTATCTATTGTATTAAATGTAAAAATAGTTAACTTAGAGTTAATCAGAATCATGGTTAAATGATAGTGACAAATTAACTGTCAGAGACTTTTAACATGTATATTAACTATTATTAAATAATAATATTTAGAAGATTTATATTAGTATGACCATTCAAATTTTACTTGCTATTATCTCATGTATTAAAGGATAAAAAATAGTCATGTCAGAGTTTGTCAGAATCATGATTAAATGATGCATAAAGTGACAAATTAACTTTCAGAGACTTTTAACAAGTGGATTAACTATTATTAAATAATAATATTTATAATATTTTTATTTTCATAGGTTATTCCAATATTTGAATGAACGTTTAAATTTTACTTGCTCTTATCTAATGTATTAATGGAAAAAATAGTCAAGTTAGAGTTAGTCAGAATCATGGTTAAATGATAAGGACAAATTAACAGTTAGAGACTTTTAACATATATATTAACTATTATTAAATGATAATATTTAGAAGATTTATATTAGCATATGTTATTCCAAGTTTTTAATGACCATTCAAAATTTACTTGCTCTTATCTCATGTATTAAAGGATAACAAATAGTCATGTCAGAGTTTGTCAGAATCATGATTAAATGATGCATAAAGTGACAAATTAACTTTCAGAGACTTTTAATAAGTGTATTAACTATTATTAAATAATAATATTTATATTTTTATATATTATTACAATTTTTAAATGAGCATTTAAATTTAACTTGCTCTTATCTAATGTATTAAAGGAAAAGATAGTAAACTTAGAGTTAGTCAGAATCATGGTTAAATGACAGTGACAAATTAACTGTTAGAGACTTTGAACACGTATATTAACTATTATTAAATAATAATATTTAGAAGATTTATATTTGCATATATTTTTTCATGTTTTTAATGACCATTCAAATTTTACTTGCTCTTATCTCAAGTATTAAAGAAAAAATAATAGTCAGGTCAGAGTTAGTCTGAATCATGATTAAATGATGCATAAAGTGACAAATTAATTTTCAGAGGCTTTTAACAAGTTTATTAACTATTATTAAATAAGAATATTTATAGAATTTATATTTTCATAGATTTTTCCAATTTTTAAATGACCGTTTAAATTTTACTTGCTCTTATCTATGGTATTAAAGGAAAAACTAGTCAAGTTAGGGTTAGTCAGAATCATGGTTAAATGATAAGGACAAATTAACTGTTAGAGACTTTTATAATGTATATTAACTATTATTAAATAATAAAATTTAGAAGATTTAAATTAGCGTATATTATTCCATGTTTTTAATGACCATTCTAAATTTACTTGCTCATATCTAATGTATTAGAGGATAAAAAATAGTCATGTCAAGTTTCTCAGAATCATGACTAAATGATGCATAAAGTGACAAGTTAACTTTTCAGAGACTTTTAACAAGTGTATTAATTATTATTAAATGATAATATTTATAATATTTATATTTTCATAGATAATTCCAATTTTTAAATGACCATTTAAATTTTACTTGCTCTTATCTATTGTAGTAAATGAAAAAATAGACAACTTAGAGTTAGTCAGAATCATGGTTAAATGATAGTGACAAAATAACTTTTAGAGACTTTTAACATGTATATTAACTATTATTAAATAATAATATTTAGAATATTTATATTTGCATATGTTATTCCATGTTTTTAAGGACCATTCAAATTTTACTTGGTATTATCTCATGTATTAAAGAAAAAATAATAGTCATGTCAGAGTTAGTCAGAATCATATTTAAACGATCCATAATTTGACAAATTAACTTTCAGAAACTTTTAACAAGTTTATTAACTATTATTAAAAAATAATATTTATAATATTTATATTTTAATAGATTATTCCAATTTTTAAATGGCGATTAAATTTTACTTGCTCTTATCTATCGTATTAAAGGAAAAAATAGTCAAGTTAGAGTTAGTTAGAATCATCGTTAAATGATAAGGACAAATTAACAGTTTGAGACTTTTAACATGTATATTAACTGTTATTAAATGATAATATTTAGAAGATTTACATTAGCATATGTTATTCCAAGTTTTTAATGACCATTCAAATTTTACTTGCTCTTATCTCATGTATTAAAGGATAACAAATAGTCATGTCAGAGTTTGTCAAAATCATTATTAAATGATGCATTAAGTGACAAATTAACTTTCAGAGACTTTTAGCAAGTGTATTAACTATTATTAAATAATAATATTTATATTTTCATAGATTATTCCAATTTTTAAATGATCTTTTAAATTTTACTTGGTCTTATCTAATGTATTAAAGGAAAAAAATAGTCAAGTTAAAGTTAGTCAGAATCATGGTTAAATGATAGTGACAAATTAACTGTTAAAGATTTTTAACATGTATATTAACTATTATTAAATAATAATATTTAGAATATTTATATTTTCATTTATTTTTCCATGTTTTTAATCACCATTCAAATTTTACTTGCTCTTATCTCATGTATTAAAGAAAAAATAATAGTCATGTCAGAGTTAGTCTGAATCATGATTAAATGATGCATAAAGTGACAAATTAACTTTCAGAGACTTTTAACAAGTGTATTAACTATTATTAAATAATAATATTTATAAATTTTATGTTTCCAGAGATTATTCGAATTTTGAAATGACCATATAAATTTTACTTGCTCTTATCTATTGTATTACATGTAAAAGTAGTCAACTTAGAGTTAGTCAGAATCATGGTTAAATGATAGTGACAAATTAACTGTCAGAGACTTTTAACTTGTATATTAACTATTATTAAATAATAATATTTAGAAGATTTAAATTAGCATGACCATTCAAATTTTACTTGCTATTATCTCATGTATTAAAGGATAAAAAATAGTCATGTCAGAGTTTGTCAGAATCATGATTAAATGATGTATAAAGTGACAAATTAACTTTCAGAGACTTTTAACAAGTGGATTAACTATTATTAAATAATAATATTTATAATATTTTTATTTTCATAGGTTATTCCAATATTTGAATGACCGTTTAAATTTTACTTGCTCTTATCTAATGTATTAATGGAAAAAATAGTCAAGTTAGAGTTAGTCAGAATCATGGTTAAATGATAAGGACAAATTAACAGTTAGAGACTTTTAACATATATATTAACTATTATTAAATGATAATATTTAGAAGATTTATATTAGCATATGTTATTCCAAGTTTTTAATGACCATTCAAATTTTACTTGCTCTTATCTCATGTATTAAAGGATAACAAATAGTCATGTCAGAGTTTGTCAGAATCATGATTAAATGATGCATTAAGTGACAAATTAACTTTCAGAGACTTTTAACAAGTGTATTAACTATAATTAAATAATAATATTTATATTTTCATAGATTATTCCAATTTTTAAATGATCATTTAAATTTTACTTGGTCTTATCTAATGTATTAAAGGAAAAAAATAGTCAAGTTAAAGTTAGTCAGAATCATGGTTAAATGATAGTGACAAATTAACTGTTAAAGATTTTTAACATGTATATTAACTATTATTAAATAATAATATTTAGAATATTTATATTTTCATATATTTTTCCATGTTTTTAATCACCATTCAAATTTTACTTGCTCTTATCTCATGTATTAAAGAAAAAATAATAGTCATGTCAGAGTTAGTCTGAATCATGATTAAATAATGCATAAAGTGACAAATTAACTTTCAGAGACTTTTAACAAGTGTATTAACTATTATTAAATAATAATATTTATAATATTTATATTTCCATAGATTATTCGAATTTTGAAATGACAATATAAATTTTACTTGCTCTTATCTATTGTATTAAATGTAAAAGTAGTTAACATAGAGTTAATCAGAATCATGGTTAAATGATAGTGACAAATTAACTGTCAGAGACTTTTAACATGTATATTAACTATTATTAAATAATAATATTTAGAAGATTTATATTAGCATGACCATTCAAATTTTACTTGCTATTATCCAATGTATTAAAGGTAAAAAATAGTCATGTCAGAGTTTGTCAGAATCATGATTAAATGATGCATAAAGTGACAAATTAACTTTCAGAGACTTTTACCAAGTGGATTAACTATTATTAAATAATAATATTTATAATATTTTTATTTTCATAGGTTATTCCAATATTTGAATGACCGTTTAAATTTTACTTGCTCTTATCTAATGTATTAATGGAAAAAATAGTCAAGTTAGAGTTAGTCAGAATCATGGTTAAATGATAAGGACAAATTAACAGTTAGAGACTTTTAACATATATATTAACTATTATTAAATGATAATATTTAGAAGACTTATATTAGCATATGTTATTCCAAGTTTTTAATGACCATTCAAAATTTACTTGCTCTTATCTCATGTATTAAAGGATAACAAATAGTCATGTCAGAGTTTGTCAGAATCATGATTAAATGATGCATAAAGTGACAAATTAACTTTCAGAGACTTTTAATAAGTGTACTAACTATTATTAAATAATAATATTTATATTTTTATATATTATTACAATTTTTAAATGAGCATTTAAATTTAACTTGCTCTTATCTAATGTATTAAAGGAAAAGATAGTAAACTTAGAGTTAGTCAAAATCATGGTTAAATGACAGTGACAAATTAACTGTTAGAGACTTTGAACATGTATATTAACTATTATTAAATAATAATATTTAGAAGATTTATATTTGCATATATTTTTTCATGTTTTTAATGACCATTCAAATTTTACTTGCTCTTATCTCAAGTATTAAAGAAAAAATAATAGTCAGGTCAAAGTTAGTCTGAATCATGATTAAATGATGCATAAAGTGACAAATTAATTTTCAGAGACTTTTAACAAGTTTATTAACTATTATTAAATAACAATATTTATAGAATTTATATTTTAATAGATTTTTCCAATTTTTAAATGACCATTTAAATTTTACTTGCTCTTATCTATGGTATTAAAGAAAAAACTAGTCAAGTTAGGGTTAGTCAGAATTATGGTTAAATGATAAGGACAAATTAACTGTTAGAGACTTTTATAATGTATATTAACTATTATTAAATAATAATATTTAGAAGATTTATATTAGCGTATATTATTCCATGTTTTTAATGACCATTCAAATTTTACTTGCTCATATCTCATGTATTAGAGGATAAAAAATAGTCGTGTCAAGTTTCTCAGAATCATGACTAAATGATGCATAAAGTGACAAGTTAACTTTTCAGAGACTTTTAACGAGTGTATTAATTATTATTAAATGATAATATTTATAATATTTATATTTTCATAGATAATTCAAATTTTTAAATGACCATTTAAATTTTACTAGCTCTTATCTATTGTAGTAAATGAAAAAATAGTCAACTTAGAGTTAGTCAGAATTATAGTTAAATGATAGTGACAAAATAACTTTTAGAGACTTTTAACATGTATATTAACTATTATTAAATAATAATATTTAGAAGATTTTTATTTGCATATGCTATTCCATGTTTTTAAGGACCATTCAAATTTTACTTGGTATTATCTCATGTATTAATGAAAAAATAATAGTCATGTCAGAGTTTGTCAGAATCATGATTAAATGAAGTATAAAGTGACAAATTAACTTTCAGAGACTTTTAACAAGTGGATTAACTATTATTAAATAATAATATTTATAATATTTTTATTTTCATAGGTTATTCCAATATTTGAATGACCTTTTAAATTTTACTTGCTCTTATCTAATGTATTAATGGAAAAAATAGTCAAGTTAGAGTTAGTCAGAATCATGGTTAAATGATAAGGACAAATTAACAGTTAGAGACTTTTAACATGTATATTAACTATTATTAAATGATAATATTTAGAAGATTTATATTAGCATATGTTATTCCAAGTTTTTAATGACCATTCAAATTTTACTTGCTCTTATCTCATGTATTAAAGGATAACAAATAGTCATGTCAGAGTTTGTCAAAATCATGATTAAATGATGCATTAAGTGATAAATTAACTTTCAGAGACTTTTAACAAGTGTATTAACTATTATTAAATAATAATATTTATATTTTCATAGATTATTCCAATTTTTAAATGATCTTTTAAATTTTACTTGGTCTTATCTAATGTATTAAAGGAAAAAAATAGTCAAGTTAAAGTTAGTCAGAATCATGGTTAAATGATAGTGACAAATTAACTGTTAAAGATTTTTAACATGTATATTAACTATTATTAAATAATTATATTTAGAATATTTATATTTTCATATATTTTTCCATGTTTTTAATCACCATTCAAATTTTACTTGCTCTTATCTCATGTATTAAAGAAAAAATAATAGTCATGTCAGAGTTAGTCTGAATCATGATTAAATAATGCATAAAGTGACAAATTAACTTTCAGAGACTTTTAACAAGTGTATTAACTATTATTAAATAATAATATTTATAATATTTATATTTCCATAGATTATTCGAATTTTGAAATGACAATATAAATTTTACTTGCTCTTATCTATTGTATTAAATGTAAAAGTAGTTAACTTAGAGTTAATCAGAATCATGGTTAAATGATAGTGACAAATTAACTGTCAGAGACTTTTAACATGTATATTAACTATTATTAAATAATAATATTAAGAAGATTTATATTAGCATGACCATTCAAATTTTACTTGCTATTATCTCATGTATTAAAGGATAAAAAATAGTCATGTCAGAGTTAGTCAGAATCATGATTAAATGATGCATAAAGTGACAAATTAACTTTCAGAGACTTTTAACAAGTGGATTAACTATTATTAAATAATAATATTTATAATATTTTTATATTCATAGGTTATTCCAATATTTGAATGAACGTTTAAATTTTACTTGCTCTTATCTAATGTATTAATGGAAAAAATAGTCAAGTTAGAGTTAGTCAGAATCATGGTTAAATGATAAGGACAAATTAACAGTTAGAGACTTTTAACATATATATTAACTATTATTAAATGATAATATTTAGAAGATTTATATTAGCATATGTTATTCCAAGTTTTTAATGACCATTCAAAATTTACTTGCTCTTATCTCATGTATTAAAGGATAACAAATAGTCATGTCAGAGTTTGTCAGAATCATGATTAAATGATGCATAAAGTGACAAATTAACTTTCAGAGACTTTTAATAAGTGTATTAACTATTATTAAATAATAATATTTATATTTTTATATATTATTACAATTTTTAAATGAGCATTTAAATTTAACTTGCTCTTATCTAATGTATTAAAGGAAAAGATAGTAAACTTAGAGTTAGTCAGAATCATGGTTAAATGACAGTGACAAATTAACTGTTAGAGACTTTGAACATGTATATTAACTATTATTAAATAATAATATTTAGAAGATTTATATTTGCATATATTTTTTCATGTTTTTAATGACCATTCAAATTTTACTTGCTCTTATCTCAAGTATTAAAGAAAAAATAATAGTCAGGCCAGAGTTAGTCTGAATCATGATTAAATGATGCATAAAGTGACAAATTAATTTTCAGAGACTTTTAACAAGTTTATTAACTATTATTAAATAACAATATTTATAGAATTTATATTTTCATAGATTTTTCCAATTTTTAAATGACCATTTAAATTTTACTTGCTCTTATCTATGGTATTAAAGGAAAAACTAGTCAAGTTAGGGTTAGTCAGAATCATGGTTAAATGATAAGGACAAATTAACTGTTAGAGACTTTTATAATGTATATTAACTATTATTAAATAATAATATTTAGAAGATTTATATTAGCGTATATTATTCCATGTTTTTAATGACCATTCAAATTTTACTTGCTCATAACTCATGTATTAGAGGATAAAAAATAGTCATGTCAAGTTTCTCAGAATCATGACTAAATGATGCATAAAGTGACAAGTTAACTTTTCAGAGACTTTTAACGAGTGTATTAATTATTATTAAATGATAATATTTATAATATTTATATTTTCATAGATAATTCAAATTTTTAAATGACCATTTAAATTTTTCTAGCTCTTATCTATTGTAGTAAATGAAAAAATAGTCAACTTAGAGTTAGTCAGAATTATGGTTAAATGATAGTGACAAAATAACTTTTAGAGACTTTTAACATGTATATTAACTATTATTAAATAATAATATTTAGAAGATTTATATTTGCATATTTTATTCCATGTTTTTAAGGACCATTCAAATTTTACTTGGTATTATCTCATGTATTAATGAAAAAATAATAGTCATGTCAGAGTTTGTCAGAATCATGATTAAATGATGTATAAAGTGACAAATTAACTTTCAGAGACTTTTAACAAGTGGATTAACTATTATTAAATAATAATATTTATAATATTTTTATTTTCATAGGTTATTCCAATATTTGAATGACCGTTTAAATTTTACTTGCTCTTATCTAATGTATTGATGGAAAAAATAGTCAAGTTAGAGTTAGTCAGAATCATGGTTAAATGATAAGGACAAATTAACAGTTAGAGACTTTTAACATGTATATTAACTATTATTAAATGATAATATTTAGAAGATTTATATTAGCATATGTTATTCCAAGTTTTTAATGACCATTCAAATTTTACTTGCTCTTATCTCATGTATTAAAGGATAACAAATAGTCATGTCAGAGTTTGTGAAAATCATGATTAAATGATGCATTAAGTGACAAATTAACTTTCAGAGACTTTTAACAAGTGTATTAACTATTATTAAATAATAATATTTATATTTTCATAGATTATTCCAATTTTTAAATTATCTTTTAAATTTTACTTGGTCTTATCTAATGTATTAAAGGAAAAAAATAGTCAAGTTAAAGTTAGTCAGAATCATGGTTAAATGATAGTGACAAATTAACTGTTAAAGATTTTTAACATGTATATTAACTATTATTAAATAATAATATTTAGAATATTTATATTTTCATATTTTTTCCATGTTTTTAATCACCATTCAAATTTTACTTGCTCTTTTCTCATGTATTAAAGAAAAAATAATAGTCATGTCAGAGTTAGTCTGAATCATGATTAAATGATGCATAAAGTGACAAATTAACTTTCAGAGACTTTTAACAAGTGTATTAACTATTATTAAATAATAATATTTATAATATTTATATTTCCATAGATTATTCGAATTTTGAAATGACCATATAAATTTTACTTGCTCTTATCTATTGTATTAAATGTAAAAGTAGCCAACTTAGAGTTAGTCAGAATCATGGTTAAATGATAGTGACAAATTAACTGTCAGAGACTTTTAACATGTATATTAACTATTATTAAATAATAATATTTAGAAGATTTATATTAGCATGACCATTCAAATTTTACTTGCTATTGTCTCATGTATTAAAGGATAAAAAATAGTCATGTCAGAGTTTGTCAGAATCATGATTAAATGATGCATAAAGTGACAAATTAACTTTCAGAGACTTTTAACAAGTGGATTAACTATTATTAAATAATAATATTTATAATATTTTTATTTTCATAGGTTATTCCAATATTTGAATGACCGTTTAAATTTTACTTGCTCTTATCTAATGTATTAATGGAAAAAATAGTCAAGTTAGAGTTAGTCAGAATCATGGTTAAATGATAAGGACAAATTAACAGTTAGAGACTTTTAACATATATATTAACTATTATTAAATGATAATATTTAGAAGAATTATATTAGCATATGTTATTCCAAGTTTTTAATGACCATTCAAATTTTACTTGCTCTTATCTCATGTATTAAAGGATAACAAATAGTCATGTCAGAGTTTGTCAGAATCATGATTAAATGATGCATTAAGTGACAAATTAACTTTCAGAGACTTTTAATAAGTGTATTAACTATTATTAAATAATAATATATATATTTTTATATATTATTACAATTTTTAAATGAGCATTTAAATTTAACTTGCTCTTATCTAATGTATTAAAGGAAAAGATAGTAAACTTAGAGTTAGTCAGAATCATGGTTAAATGACAGTGACAAATTAACTGTTAGAGACTTTGAACACGTATATTAACTATTATTAAATAATAATATTTAGAAGATTTATATTTGCATATATTTTTTCATGTTTTTAATGACCATTCAAATTTTACTTGCTCTTATCTCAAGTATTAAAGAAAAAATAATAGTCAGGTCAGAGTTAGTCTGAATCATGATTAAATGATGCATAAAGTGACAAATTAATTTTCAGAGACTTTTAACAAGTTTATTAACTATTATTAAATAACAATATTTATAGAATTTATATTTTCATATATTTTTCCAATTTTTAAATGACCATTTAAATTTTACTTGCTCTTATCTATGGTATTAAAGGAAAAACTAGTCAAGTTAGGGTTAGTCAGAATCATGGTTAAATGATAAGGACAAATTAACTGTTAGAGACTTTTATAATGTATATTAACTATTATTAAATAATAATATTTAGAAGATTTATATTAGCGTATATTATTCCATGTTTTTAATGACCATTCAAATTTTACTTGCTCATAACTCATGTATTAGAGGATAAAAAATAGTCATGTCAAGTTTCTCAGAATCATGACTAAATGATGCATAAAGTGACAAGTTAACTTTTCAGAGACTTTTAACGAGTGTATTAATTATTATTAAATGATAATATTTATAATATTTATATTTTCATAGATAATTCCAATTTTTAAATGACCATTTAAATTTTACTTGCTCTTATCTATTGTAGTAAATGAAAAAATAGTCAACTTAGAGTTAGTCAGAATCATGGTTAAATGATAGTGACAAAATAACTTTTAGAGACTTTTAACATGTATATTAACTATTATTAAATAATAATATTTAGAATATTTATATTTGCATATGTTATTCCATGTTTTTAAGGACCATTCAAATTTTACTTGGTATTATCTCATGTATTAAAGAAAAAATAATAGTCATGTCAGAGTTAGTCAGAATCATATTTAAACGATCCATAATTTGACAAATTAACTTTCAGAAACTTTTAACAAGTTTATTAACAATTATTAAAAAATAATATTTATAATATTTATATTTTAATAGATTATTCCAATTTTTAAATGGCGATTAAATTTTACTTGCTCTTATCTATCGTATTAAAGGAAAAAATAGTCAAGTTAGAGTTAGTTAGAATCATTGTTAAATGATAAGAACAAATTAACAGTTTGAGACTTTTAACATGTATATTAACTGTTATTAAATGATAATATTTAGAAGATTTATATTAGCATATGTTATTCCAAGTTTTTAATGACCATTCAAATTTTACTTGCTCTTATCTCATGTATTAAAGGATAACAAATAGTCATGTCAGAGTTTGTCAAAATCATTATTAAATGATGCATTAAGTGACAAATTAACTTTCAGAGACTTTTAACAAGTGTATTAACTATTATTAAATAATAATATTTATATTTTCATATATTATTCCAATTTTTAAATGATCTTTTAAATTTTACTTGGTATTATCTAATGTATAAAAGGAAAAAAATAGTCAAGTTAAAGTTAGTCAGAATCATGGTTAAATGATAGTGACAAATTAACTGTTAAAGATTTTTAACATGTATATTAACTATTATTAAATAATAATATTTAGAATATTTATATTTTCATTTATTTTTCCATGTTTTTAATCACCATTCAAATTTTACTTGCTCTTATCTCATGTATTAAAGAAAAAATAATAGTCATGTCAGAGTTAGTCTGAATCATGATTAAATGATGCATAAAGTGACAAATTAACTTTCAGAGACTTTTAACAAGTGTATTAACTATTATTAAATAATAATATTTATAATATTTATATTTCCAGAGATTATTCGAATTTTGAAATGACCATATAAATTTTACTTGCTCTTATCTATTGTATTAAATGTAAAAGTAGTCAACTTAGAGTTAGTCAGAATCATGGTTAAATGATAGTGACAAATTAACTGTCAGAGACTTTTAACTTGTATATTAACTATTATTAAATAATAATATTTAGAAGATTTATATTAGCATGACCATTCAAATTTTACTTGCTATTATCTCATGTATTAAAGGATAAAAAATAGTCATGTCAGAGTTTGTCAGAATCATGATTAAATGATGTATAAAGTGACAAATTAACTTTCAGAGACTTTTAACAAGTGGATTAACTATTATTAAATAATAATATTTATAATATTTTTATTTTCATAGGTTATTCCAATATTTGAATGACCTTTTAAATTTTACTTGCTCTTATCTAATGTATTAATGGAAAAAATAGTCAAGTTAGAGTTAGTCAGAATCATGGTTAAATGATAAGGACAAATTAACAGTTAGAGACTTTTAACATGTATATTAACTATTATTAAATGATAATATTTAGAAGATTTATATTAGCATATGTTATTCCAAGTTTTTAATGACCATTCAAATTTTACTTGCTCTTATCTCATGTATTAAAGGATAACAAATAGTCATGTCAGAGTTTGTCAAAATCATGATTAAATGATGCATTAAGTGATAAATTAACTTTCAGAGACTTTTAACAAGTGTATTAACTATTATTAAATAATAATATTTATATTTTCATAGATTATTCCAATTTTTAAATGATCTTTTAAATTTTACTTGGTCTTATCTAATGTATTAAAGGAAAAAAATAGTCAAGTTAAAGTTAGTCAGAATCATGGTTAAATGATAGTGACAAATTAACTGTTAAAGATTTTTAACATGTATATTAACTATTATTAAATAATAATATTTAGAATATTTATATTTTCATTTATTTTTCCATGTTTTTAATCACCATTCAAATTTTACTTGCTCTTATCTCATGTATTAAAGAAAAAATAATAGTCATGTCAGAGTTAGTCTGAATCATGATTAAATGATGCATAAAGTGACAAATTAACTTTCAGAGACTTTTAACAAGTGTATTAACTATTATTAAATAATAATATTTATAATATTTATATTTCCAGAGATTATTCGAATTTTGAAATGACCATATAAATTTTACTTGCTCTTATCTATTGTATTAAATGTAAAAGTAGTCAACTTAGAGTTAGTCAGAATCATGGTTAAATGATAGTGACAAATTAACTGTCAGAGACTTTTAACTTGTATATTAACTATTATTAAATAATAATATTTAGAAGATTTATATTAGCATGACCATTCAAATTTTACTTGCTATTATCTCATGTATTAAAGGATAAAAAATAGTCATGTCAGAGTTTGTCAGAATCATGATTAAATGATGTATAAAGTGACAAATTAACTTTCAGAGACTTTTAACAAGTGGATTAACTATTATTAAATAATAATATTTATAATATTTTTATTTTCATAGGTTATTCCAATATTTGAATGACCTTTTAAATTTTACTTGCTCTTATCTAATGTATTAATGGAAAAAATAGTCAAGTTAGAGTTAGTCAGAATCATGGTTAAATGATAAGGACAAATTAACAGTTAGAGACTTTTAACATGTATATTAACTATTATTAAATGATAATATTTAGAAGATTTATATTAGCATATGTTATTCCAAGTTTTTAATGACCATTCAAATTTTACTTGCTCTTATCTCATGTATTAAAGGATAACAAATAGTCATGTCAGAGTTTGTCAAAATCATGATTAAATGATGCATTAAGTGATAAATTAACTTTCAGAGACTTTTAACAAGTGTATTAACTATTATTAAATAATAATATTTATATTTTCATAGATTATTCCAATTTTTAAATGATCTTTTAAATTTTACTTGGTCTTATCTAATGTATTAAAGGAAAAAAATAGTCAAGTTAAAGTTAGTCAGAATCATGGTTAAATGATAGTGACAAATTAACTGTTAAAGATTTTTAACATGTATATTAACTATTATTAAATAATTATATTTAGAATATTTATATTTTCATATATTTTTCCATGTTTTTAATCACCATTCAAATTTTACTTGCTCTTATCTCATGTATTAAAGAAAAAATAATAGTCATGTCAGAGTTAGTCTGAATCATGATTAAATAATGCATAAAGTGACAAATTAACTTTCAGAGACTTTTAACAAGTGTATTAACTATTATTAAATAATAATATTTATAATATTTATATTTCCATAGATTATTCGAATTTTGAAATGACAATATAAATTTTACTTGCTCTTATCTATTGTATTAAATGTAAAAGTAGTTAACTTAGAGTTAATCAGAATCATGGTTAAATGATAGTGACAAATTAACTGTCAGAGACTTTTAACATGTATATTAACTATTATTAAATAATAATATTAAGAAGATTTATATTAGCATGACCATTCAAATTTTACTTGCTATTATCTCATGTATTAAAGGATAAAAAATAGTCATGTCAGAGTTAGTCAGAATCATGATTAAATGATGCATAAAGTGACAAATTAACTTTCAGAGACTTTTAACAAGTGGATTAACTATTATTAAATAATAATATTTATAATATTTTTATATTCATAGGTTATTCCAATATTTGAATGAACGTTTAAATTTTACTTGCTCTTATCTAATGTATTAATGGAAAAAATAGTCAAGTTAGAGTTAGTCAGAATCATGGTTAAATGATAAGGACAAATTAACAGTTAGAGACTTTTAACATATATATTAACTATTATTAAATGATAATATTTAGAAGATTTATATTAGCATATGTTATTCCAAGTTTTTAATGACCATTCAAAATTTACTTGCTCTTATCTCATGTATTAAAGGATAACAAATAGTCATGTCAGAGTTTGTCAGAATCATGATTAAATGATGCATAAAGTGACAAATTAACTTTCAGAGACTTTTAATAAGTGTATTAACTATTATTAAATAATAATATTTATATTTTTATATATTATTACAATTTTTAAATGAGCATTTAAATTTAACTTGCTCTTATCTAATGTATTAAAGGAAAAGATAGTAAACTTAGAGTTAGTCAGAATCATGGTTAAATGACAGTGACAAATTAACTGTTAGAGACTTTGAACATGTATATTAACTATTATTAAATAATAATATTTAGAAGATTTATATTTGCATATATTTTTTCATGTTTTTAATGACCATTCAAATTTTACTTGCTCTTATCTCAAGTATTAAAGAAAAAATAATAGTCAGGCCAGAGTTAGTCTGAATCATGATTAAATGATGCATAAAGTGACAAATTAATTTTCAGAGACTTTTAACAAGTTTATTAACTATTATTAAATAACAATATTTATAGAATTTATATTTTCATAGATTTTTCCAATTTTTAAATGACCATTTAAATTTTACTTGCTCTTATCTATGGTATTAAAGGAAAAACTAGTCAAGTTAGGGTTAGTCAGAATCATGGTTAAATGATAAGGACAAATTAACTGTTAGAGACTTTTATAATGTATATTAACTATTATTAAATAATAATATTTAGAAGATTTATATTAGCGTATATTATTCCATGTTTTTAATGACCATTCAAATTTTACTTGCTCATAACTCATGTATTAGAGGATAAAAAATAGTCATGTCAAGTTTCTCAGAATCATGACTAAATGATGCATAAAGTGACAAGTTAACTTTTCAGAGACTTTAAACGAGTGTATTAATTATTATTAAATGATAATATTTATAATATTTATATTTTCATAGATAATTCAAATTTTTAAATGACCATTTAAATTTTTCTAGCTCTTATCTATTGTAGTAAATGAAAAAATAGTCAACTTAGAGTTAGTTAGAATTATGGTTAAATGATAGTGACAAAATAACTTTTAGAGACTTTTAACATGTATATTAACTATTATTAAATAATAATATTTAGAAGATTTATATTTGCATATTTTATTCCATGTTTTTAAGGACCATTCAAATTTTACTTGGTATTATCTCATGTATTAATGAAAAAATAATAGTCATGTCAGAGTTTGTCAGAATCATGATTAAATGATGTATAAAGTGACAAATTAACTTTCAGAGACTTTTAACAAGTGGATTAACTATTATTAAATAATAATATTTATAATATTTTTATTTTCATAGGTTATTCCAATATTTGAATGACCGTTTAAATTTTACTTGCTCTTATCTAATGTATTGATGGAAAAAATAGTCAAGTTAGAGTTAGTCAGAATCATAGTTAAATGATAAGGACAAATTAACAGTTAGAGACTTTTAACATGTATATTAACGATTAATAAATGCTAATATTTAGAAGATTTATATTAGCATATGTTATTCCAAGTTTTTAATGACCATTCAAATTTTACTTGCTCTTATCTCATGTATTAAAGGATAACAAATAGTCATGTCAGAGTTTGTGAAAATCATGATTAAATGATGCATTAAGTGACAAATTAACTTTCAGAGACTTTTAACAAGTGTATTAACTATTATTAAATAATAATATTTATATTTTCATAGATTATTCCAATTTTTAAATGATCTTTTAAATTTTACTTGGTCTTATCTAATGTATTAAAGGAAAAAAATAGTCAAGTTAAAGTTAGTCAGAATCATGGTTAAATGATAGTGACAAATTAACTGTTAAAGATTTTTAACATGTATATTAACTATTATTAAATAATAATATTTAGAATATTTATATTTTCATATTTTTTGCATGTTTTTAATCACCATTCAAATTTTACTTGCTCTTTTCTCATGTATTAAAGAAAAAATAATAGTCATGTCAGAGTTAGTCTGAATCATGATTAAATGATGCATAAAGTGACAAATTAACTTTCAGAGACTTTTAACAAGTGTATTAACTATTATTAAATAATAATATTTATAATATTTATATTTCCATAGATTATTCGAATTTTGAAATGACCATATAAATTTTACTTGCTCTTATCTATTGTATTAAATGTAAAAGTAGCCAACTTAGAGTTAGTCAGAATCATGGTTAAATGATAGTGACAAATTAACTGTCAGAGACTTTTAACATGTATATTAACTATTATTAAATAATAATATTTAGAAGATTTATATTAGCATGACCATTCAAATTTTACTTGCTATTGTCTCATGTATTAAAGGATAAAAAATAGTCATGTCAGAGTTTGTCAGAATCATGATTAAATGATGCATAAAGTGACAAATTAACTTTCAGAGACTTTTAACAAGTGGATTAACTATTATTAAATAATAATATTTATAATATTTTTATTTTCATAGGTTATTCCAATATTTGAATGACCGTTTAAATTTTACTTGCTCTTATCTAATGTATTAATGGAAAAAATAGTCAAGTTAGAGTTAGTCAGAATCATGGTTAAATGATAAGGACAAATTAACAGTTAGAGACTTTTAACATATATATTAACTATTATTAAATGATAATATTTAGAAGAATTATATTAGCATATGTTATTCCAAGTTTTTAATGACCATTCAAATTTTACTTGCTCTTATCTCATGTATTAAAGGATAACAAATAGTCATGTCAGAGTTTGTCAGAATCATGATTAAATGATGCATTAAGTGACAAATTAACTTTCAGAGACTTTTAATAAGTGTATTAACTATTATTAAATAATAATATCTATATTTTTATATATTATTACAATTTTTAAATGAGCATTTAAATTTAACTTGCTCTTATCTAATGTATTAAAGGAAAAGATAGTAAACTTAGAGTTAGTCAGAATCATGGTTAAATGACAGTGACAAATTAACTGTTAGAGACTTTGAACACGTATATTAACTATTATTAAATAATAATATTTAGAAGATTTATATTTTCATATATTTTTTCATGTTTTTAATGACCATTCAAATTTTATTTGCTCTTATCTCAAGTATTAAAGAAAAAATAATAGTCAGGTCAGAGTTAGTCTGAATCATGATTAAATGATGCATAAAGTGACAAATTAATTTTCAGAGACTTTTAACAAGTTTATTAACTATTATTAAATAACAATATTTATAGAATTTATATTTTCATATATTTTTCCAATTTTTAAATGACCATTTAAATTTTACTTGCTCTTATCTATGGTATTAAAGGAAAAACTAGTCAAGTTAGGGTTAGTCAGAATCATGGTTAAATGATAAGGACAAATTAACTGTTAGAGACTTTTATAATGTATATTAACTATTATTAAATAATAATATTTAGAAGATTTATATTAGCGTATATTATTCCATGTTTTTAATGACCATTCAAATTTTACTTGCTCATAACTCATGTATTAGAGGATAAAAAATAGTCATGTCAAGTTTCTCATAATCATGACTAAATGATGCATAAAGTGACAAGTTAACTTTTCAGAGACTTTTAACGAGTGTATTAATTATTATTAAATGATAATATTTATAATATTTATATTTTCATAGATAATTCCAATTTTTAAATGACCATTTAAATTTTACTTGCTCTTATCTATTGTAGTAAATGAAAAAATAGTCAACTTAGAGTTAGTCAGAATCATGGTTAAATGATAGTGACAAAATAACTTTTAGAGACTTTTAACATGTATATTAACTATTATTAAATAATAATATTTAGAATATTTATATTTGCATATGTTATTCCATGTTTTTAAGGACCATTCAAATTTTACTTGGTATTATCTCATGTATTAAAGAAAAAATAATAGTCATGTCAGAGTTAGTCAGAATCATATTTAAACGATCCATAATTTGACAAATTAACTTTCAGAAACTTTTAACAAGTTTATTAACTATTATTAAAAAATAATATTTATAATATTTATATTTTAATAGATTATTCCAATTTTTAAATGGCGATTAAATTTTACTTGCTCTTATCTATCGTATTAAAGGAAAAAATAGTCAAGTTAGAGTTAGTTAGAATCATTGTTAAATGATAAGGACAAATTAACAGTTTGAGACTTTTAACATGTATATTAACTGTTATTAAATGATAATATTTAGAAGATTTATATTAGCATATGTTATTCCAAGTTTTTAATGACCATTCAAATTTTACTTGCTCTTATCTCATGTATTAAAGGATAACAAATAGTCATGTCAGAGTTTGTCAAAATCATTATTAAATGATGCATTAAGTGACAAATTAACTTTCAGAGACTTTTAACAAGTGTATTAACTATTATTAAATAATAATATTTATATTTTCATATATTATTCCAATTTTTAAATGATCTTTTAAATTTTACTTGGTATTATCTAATGTATAAAAGGAAAAAAATAGTCAAGTTAAAGTTAGTCAGAATCATGGTTAAATGATAGTGACAAATTAACTGTTAAAGATTTTTAACATGTATATTAACTATTATTAAATAATAATATTTAGAATATTTATATTTTCATTTATTTTTCCATGTTTTTAATCACCATTCAAATTTTACTTGCTCTTATCTCATGTATTAAAGAAAAAATAATAGTCATGTCAGAGTTAGTCTGAATCATGATTAAATGATGCATAAAGTGACAAATTAACTTTCAGAGACTTTTAACAAGTGTATTAACTATTATTAAATAATAATATTTATAATATTTATATTTCCAGAGATTATTCGAATTTTGAAATGACCATATAAATTTTACTTGCTCTTATCTATTGTATTAAATGTAAAAGTAGTCAACTTAGAGTTAGTCAGAATCATGGTTAAATGATAGTGACAAATTAACTGTCAGAGACTTTTAACTTGTATATTAACTATTATTAAATAATAATATTTAGAAGATTTATATTAGCATGACCATTCAAATTTTACTTGCTATTATCTCATGTATTAAAGGATAAAAAATAGTCATGTCAGAGTTTGTCAGAATCATGATTAAATGATGTATAAAGTGACAAATTAACTTTCAGAGACTTTTAACAAGTGGATTAACTATTATTAAATAATAATATTTATAATATTTTTATTTTCATAGGTTATTCCAATATTTGAATGACCGTTTAAATTTCACTTGCTCTTATCTAATGTATTCATGGAAAAAATAGTCAAGTTAGAGTTAGTCAGAATCATGGTTAAATGATAAGGACAAATTAACAGTTAGAGACTTTTAACATATATATTAACTATTATTAAATGATAATATTTAGAAGATTTATATTAGCATATGTTATTCCAAGTTTTTAATGACCATTCAAATTTTACTTGCTCTTATCTCATGTATTAAAGGATAACAAATAGTCATGTCAGAGTTTGTCAAAATCATGATTAAATGATGCATTAAGTGACAAATTAACTTTCAGAGACTTTTAACAAGTGTATTAACTATAATTAAATAATAATATTTATATTTTCATAGATTATTCCAATTTTTAAATGATCTTTTAAATTTTACTTGGTCTTATCTAATGTATTAAAGGAAAAAAATAGTCAAGTTAAAGTTAGTCAGAATCATGGTTAAATGATAGTGACAAATTAACTGTTAAAGATTTTTAACATGTATATTAACTATTATTAAATAATAATATTTAGAATATTTATATTTTCATATTTTTTCCATGTTTTTAATCACCATTCAAATTTTACTTGCTCTTATCTCATGTATTAAAGAAAAAATAATAGTCATGTCAGAGTTAGTCTGAATCATGATTAAATGATGCATAAAGTGACAAATTAACTTTCAGAGACTTTTAACAAGTGTATTAACTATTATTAAATAATAATATTTATAATATTTATATTTCCATAGATTATTCGAATTTTGAAATGACAATATAAATTTTAGTTGCTCTTATCTATTGTATTAAATGTAAAAGTAGTTAACTTAGAGTTAATCAGAATCATGGTTAAATGATAGTGACAAATTAACTGTCAGAGACTTTTAACATGTATATTAACTATTATTAAATAATAATATTTAGAAGATTTATATTAGCATGTCCATTCAAATTTTACTTGCTATTATCCAATGTATTAGAGGATAAAAAATAGTCATGTCAAGTTTCTCAGAATCATGACTAAATGATGCATAAAGTGACAAGTTAACTTTTCAGAGACTTTTAACGAGTGTATTAATTATTATTAAATGATAATATTTATAATATTTATATTTTCATAGATAATTCCAATTTTTAAATGACCATTTAAATATTACTTGCTCTTATCTATTGTAGTAAATGAAAAAATAGTCAACTTAGAGTTAGTCAGAATCATGGTTAAATGATAGTGACAAAATAACTTTTAGAGACTTTTAACATGTATATTAACTATTATTAAATAATAATATTTAGAATATTTATATTTGCATATGTTATTCCATGTTTTTAAGGACCATTCAAATTTTACTTGGTATTATCTCATGTATTAAAGAAAAAATAATAGTCATGTCAGAGTTAGTCAGAATCATATTTAAACGATCCATAATTTGACAAATTAACTTTCAGAAACTTTTAACAAGTTTATTAACTATTATTAAAAAATAATATTTATAATATTTATATTTTAATAGATTATTCCAATTTTTAAATGGCGATTAAATTTTACTTGCTCTTATCTATCGTATTAAAGGAAAAAATAGTCAAGTTAAAGTTAGTTAGAATCATTGTTAAATGATAAGGACAAATTAACAGTTTGAGACTTTTAACATGTATATTAACTGTTATTAAATGATAATATTTAGAAGATTTATATTAGCATATGTTATTCCAAGTTTTTAATGACCATTCAAATTTTACTTGCTCTTATCTCATGTATTAAAGGATAACAAATAGTCATGTCAGAGTTTGTCAAAATCATTATTAAATGATGCATTAAGTGACAAATTAACTTTCAGAGACTTTTAACAAGTGTATTAACTATTATTAAATAATAATATTTATATTTTCATAGATTATTCCAATTTTTAAATGATCTTTTAAATTTTACTTGGTATTATCTAATGTATAAAAGGAAAAAAATAGTCAAGTTAAAGTTAGTCAGAATCATGGTTAAATGATAGTGACAAATTAACTGTTAAAGATTTTTAACATGTATATTAACTATTATTAAATAATAATATTTAGAATATTTATATTTTCATTTATTTTTCCATGTTTTTAATCACCATTCAAATTTTACTTGCTCTTATCTCATGTATTAAAGAAAAAATAATAGTCATGTCAGAGTTAGTCTGAATCATGATTAAATGATGCATAAAGTGACAAATTAACTTTCAGAGACTTTTAACAAGTGTATTAACTATTATTAAATAATAATATTTATAATATTTATATTTCTAGAGATTATTCGAATTTTGAAATGACCATATAAATTTTACTTGCTCTTATCTATTGTATTAAATGTAAAAGTAGTCAACTTAGAGTTAGTCAGAATCATGGTTAAATGATAGTGACAAATTAACTGTCAGAGACTTTTAACTTGTATATTAACTATTATTAAATAATAATATTTAGAAGATTTATATTAGCATGACCATTCAAATTTTACTTGTTATTATCTCATGTATTAAAGGATAAAAAATAGTCATGTCAGAGTTTGTCAGAATCATGATTAAATGATGTATAAAGTGACAAATTAACTTTCAGAGACTTTTAACAAGTGGATTAACTATTATTAAATAATAATATTTATAATATTTTTATTTTCATAGGTTATTCCAATATTTGAATGACCGTTTAAATTTCACTTGCTCTTATCTAATGTATTAATGGAAAAAATAATCAAGTTAGAGTTAGTCAGAATCATGGTTAAATGATAAGGACAAATTAACAGTTAGAGACTTTTAACATATATATTAACTATTATTAAATGATAATATTTAGAAGATTTATATTAGCATATGTTATTCCAAGTTTTTAATGACCATTCAAATTTTACTTTCTCTTATCTCATGTATTAAAGGATAACAAATAGTCATGTCAAGGTTTGTCAAAATCATGATTAAATGATGCATTAAGTGACAAATTAACTTTCAGAGACTTTTAACAAGTGTATTAACTATAATTAAATAATAATATTTATATTTTCATAGATTATTCCAATTTTTAAATGATCTTTTAAATTTTACTTGGTCTTATCTAATGTATTAAAGGAAAAAAATAGTCAAGTTAAAGTTAGTCAGAATAATGGTTAAATGATAGTGACAAATTTACTGTTCAAGATTTTTAACATGTATATTAACTATTATTAAATAATAATATTTAGAATATTTATATTTTCATATTTTTTCCATGTTTTTAATCACCATTCAAATTTTACTTGCTCTTATCTCATGTATTAAAGAAAAATAATAGTCATGTCAGAGTTAGTCTGAATCATGATTAAATGATGCATAAAGTGACAAATTAACTTTCAGAGACTTTTAACAAGTGTATTAACTATTATTAAATAATAATATTTATAATATTTATATTTCCATAGATTATTCAAATTTTGAAATGACCATATAAATTTTACTTGCTCTTATCTATTGTATTAAATGTAAAAGTAGTCAACTTAGAGTTAGTCAGAATCATGGTTAAATGATAGTGACAAATTAACTGTCAGAGACTTTTAACATGTATATTAACTATTATTAAATAATAATATTTAGAAGATTTATATTAGGATGACCATTCAAATTTTACTTGCTATTATCTCATGTATTAAAGGATAAAAAATAGTCATGTCAGAGTTTGTCAGAATCATGATTAAATGATGCATAAAGTGACAAATTAACTTTCAGAGACTTTTAACAAGTGGATTAACTATTATTAAATAATAATATTTATAATATTTTTATTTTCATAGGTTATTCCAATATTTGAATGACCGTTTAAATTTTACTTGCTCTTATCTAATGTATTAATGGAAAAAATAGTCAAGTTAGAGTTAGTCAGAATCATGGTTAAATGATAAGGACAAATTAACAGTTAGGGACTTTTAACATATATATTAACTATTATTAAATGATAATATTTAGAAGACTTATATTAGCATATGTTATTCCAAGTTTTTAATGACCATTAAAATTTTACTTGCTCTTATCTCATGTATTAAAGGATAACAAATAGTCATGTCAGAGTTTGTCAGAATCATGATTGAATGATGCATTAAGTGACAAATTAACTTTCAGAGACTTTTAATAAGTGTATTAACTATTATTAAATAATAATATTTATATTTTTATATATTATTACAATTTTTAAATGAGCATTTAAATTTAACTTGCTCTTATCTAATGTATTAAAGGAAAAGATAGTAAACTTAGAGTTAGTCAGAATCATGGTTAAATGACAGTGACAAATTAACTGTTAGAGACTTTGAACACGTATATTAACTATTATTAAATAATAATATTTAGAATATTTATATTTGCATATATTTTTTCATGTTTTTAATGACCATTCAAATTTTACTTTCTCTTATCTCAAGTATTAAAGAAAAAATAATAGTCAGGCCAGAGTTAGTTTGAATCATGATTAAATGATGCATAAAGTGACAAATTAATTTTCAGAGGCTTTTAACAAGTTTATTAACTATTATTAAATAACAATATTTATAGAATTTATATTTTCATAGATTTTTCCAATTTTTAAATGACCGTTTAAATTTTACTTGCTATTATCTATGGTATTAAAGGAAAAACTAGTCAAGTTAGGGTTAGTCAGAATCATGGTTAAATGATAAGGACAAATTAACTGTTAGAGACTTTTATAATGTATATTAACTATTATTAAATAATAAAATTTAGAAGATTTATATTAGCGTATATTATTCCATGTTTTTAATGACCATTCAAATTTTACTTGCTCATATCTCATGTATTAGAGGATAAAAAATAGTCGTGTCAAGTTTCTCAGAATCATGACTAAATGATGCATAAAGTGACAAGTTAACTTTTCAGAGACTTTTAACAAGTGTATTAATTATTATTAAATGATAATATTTATAATATTTATATTTTCATAGATAATTCAAATTTTTAAATGACCATTTAAATTTTACTAGCTCTTATCTATTGTAGTAAATGAAAAAATAGTCAACTTAGAGTTAGTCAGAATTATGGTTAAATGATAGTGACAAAATAAATTTTAGAGACTTTTAACATGTATATTAACTATTATTAAATAATAATATTTAGAAGATTTATATTTGCATATGTTATTCCATTTTTTTAAGGACCATTCAAATTTTACTTGGTATTATTTCATGTATTAATGAAAAAATAATAGTCATATCAGAGTTAGTCAGAATCATGATTAAACGATCCATAATTTGACAAATTAACTTTTAGAAACTTTTAACAAGTTTATTAACTATTATTAAATAATAATATTTATAATAATTATATTTTAATAGATTATTACAATTTTTAAATGGCCGATTAAATTTTACTTGCTCTTATCTATCGTATTAAAGGAAAAAATAGTCAAGTTAGAGTTAGTCAGAATCATCGTTAAATGATAAGGACAAATTAACAGTTTGAGACTTTTAACATGTATATTAACTATTACTAAATGATAATATTTAGAAGATTTATATTAGCATATGTTAT
>CAWUDS030003334.1:0-25974 GCA_963859935.3 Lathyrus sativus
ATGTTTTTAATGACTATTCAAATTTTACTTGCTCTTATCTCAAGTATTAAAGAAAAACTAAGAGTCAGGTCAGAGTTAGTCTGAATCATGATTAAATCATGCATAAAGCGACAAATTAATTTTCAGAGACTTTTAACAAGTTTATTAACTATTATTAAATAACAATATTTATAGTATTTATATTTTCATAGATTTTTCTAATTTTTAAATGACCTTTTAAATTTTACTTGCTCTTATCTATGGTATTAAAGGAAAAACTAGTCAAGTTAGACTTAGTCAGAATCATGGTTAAATGATAAGGACAAATTAACTTTCATAGACTTTCAGCAAGTTTATTAACTATTATTAAATAATAATATTTATAATATTTCTATTTTCATAGATTATTCCAATTTTTGAATGACCGTTTAAATTTTACTTGCTCTTATCTAATGTATTAATGTAAAAAATAGTCAAGTTAGAGTTAGTCAGAATCATGGTTAAATGATAAGGACAAATTAATAGTTAGAGACTTTTAACATATATATTAACTATTATTAAATGATAATATTTAGAAGATTTATATTAGCATATGTTATTCCAAGTTTTTAATGACCATTCAAATTTTACTTGCTCTTATCTCATGTATTAAAGGATAACAAATAGTCATGTCAGAGTTTGTCAGAATCATGATTAAATGATGCATTAAGTGACAAATTAATTTTTAGAGACTTTTAACAAGTGTATTAACTATTATTAAATAATAATATTTATATTTTTATATATTATTACAATTTTTAAATGAGCATTTGAATTTAACTTGCTCTTATCTAATGTATTAATGGAAAAGATAGTAAACTTAGAGTTAGTCAGAATCATGGTTAAATTACAGTGACAAATTAACTGTTAGAGACTTTGAACATGTATATTAACTATTATTAAATAATAATATTTAGAAGATTTATATTTGCATATATTTTTCCATGTTTTTAATGACCATTCAAATTTTACTTGCTCTTATCTCAAGTATTAAAGAAAAAATAGTAGTCATGTCAGAGTTAGTCTGAATCATGATTAAATGATGCATAAAGTGACAAATTAATTTTCAGAGACTTTTAACAAGTTTATTAACTATTATTAAATAACAGTATTTATAGTATTTATATTTTCATAGATGTTTCCAATTTTTAAATGACCATTTAAATTTTACTTGCTCTTATCTATGGTATTAAAGGAAAAACTAGTCAAGTTAGGGTTAGTCAGTATCATGGTTAAATGATAAGGACAAATTAACTGTTAGAGACTTTTATAATGTATATTAACTATTATTAAATAATAATATTTAGAAGATTTATATTAGCGTATATTATTCCATGTTTTTAATGACCATTCAAATTTTACTTGCTCATATCTCATGTATTAGAGGATAAGAAATAGTCATGTCAAGTTTCTCAGAATCATGACTAAATGATGCATAAAGTGACAAGTTAACTTTTCAGAGACTTTTAACAAGTGTATTAATTATTATTAAATGATAATATTTATATTTTCATAGATAATTCCAATTTCTAAATGACCATTTAAATTTTACTTGATCTTATCTATTGTAGTAAATGAAAAAAATAGTCAACTTAGAGTTAGTCAGAATCATGGTTAAATGATAGTGACAAAATAACTTTTAGACTTTTAACATGTATATTAACTATTATTAAATAATAATATTTAGAAGATTTATATTTGCATATGTTATTCCATGTTTTAAGGACCATTCAAATTTTACTTGGTATTATCTCATGTATTAAAGAAAAAATAATAGTCGTGTCAGAGTTAGTCAGAATCATGATTAAACGATCCATAATTTGACAAATTAACTTTCATAAACTTTTAACAAGTTTATTAACTATTATTAAATAATAATATTTATAATATTTATATTTTAATAGATTTTTCCAATTTTTAAATGGCCAATTAAATTTTACTTGCTCTTATCTATCGTATTAAAGGAAAAAATAGTCAAGTTAGAGTTAGTCAGAATCATGGTTAAATGATAAGGACAAATTAACAGTTTGAGACTTTTAACATGTATATTAACTGTTATTAAATGATAATATTTAGAAGATTTATATTAGCATATGTTATTCCAAGTTTTTAATGACCATTCAAATTTTACTTGCTCTTATCTCATGTATTAAAGGATAACAAATAGTCATGTCATAGTTTGTCAAAATCATGATTAAATGATGCATTAAGTGACAAATTAACTTTCAGAGACTTTTAACAAGTGTATTAACTATTATTAAATAATAATATTTATATTTTCATAGATTATTCCAATTTTTAAATGATCTTTTAAATTTTACTTGGTCTTATCTAATGTATTAAAGGAAAAAATAGTCAAGTTAAAGTTAGTCAGAATCATGGTTAAATGACAGTGACAAATTAACTGTTAGAGATTTTTAACATGTATATTAACTATTATTAAATAATAATATTTAGAAGATTTATATTTGCATATATTTTTCCATGTTTTTAATGACTATTCAAATTTTACTTGCTCTTATCTCAAGTATTAAAGAAAAACTAAGAGTCAGGTCAGAGTTAGTCTGAATCATGATTAAATCATGCATAAAGCGACAAATTAATTTTCAGAGACTTTTAACAAGTTTATTAACTATTATTAAATAACAATATTTATAGTATTTATATTTTCATAGATTTTTCTAATTTTTAAATGACCTTTTAAATTTTACTTGCTCTTATCTATGGTATTAATGGAAAAACTAGTCAAGTTAGACTTAGTCAGAATCATGGTTAAATGATAAGGACAAATTAACTTTCATAGACTTTCAGCAAGTTTATTAACTATTATTAAATAATAATATTTATAATATTTCTATTTTCATAGATTATTCCAATTTTTGAATGACCGTTTAAATTTTACTTGCTCTTATCTAATGTATTAATGGAAAAAATAGTCAAGTTAGAGTTAGTCAGAATCATGGTTAAATGATAAGGACAAATTAACAGTTAGAGACTTTTAACATATATATTAACTATTATTAAATGATAATATTTAGAAGATTTATATTAGCATATGTTATTCCAAGTTTTTAATGACCATTCAAATTTTACTTGCACTTATCTCATGTATTAAAGGATAACAAATAGTCATGTCAGAGTTTGTCAGAATCATGATTAAATGATGCATTAAGTGACAAATTAATTTTTAGAGACTTTTAACAAGTGTATTAACTATTATTAAATAATAATATTTATATTTTTATATATTATTACAATTTTTAAATGAGCATTTGAATTTAACTTGCTCTTATCTAATGTATTAATGGAAAAGATAGTAAACTTAGAGTTATTCAGAATCATGGTTAAATTACAGTGACAAATTAACTGTTAGAGACTTTGAACATGTATATTAACTATTATTAAATAATAATATTTAGAAGATTTATATTTGCATATATTTTTCCATGTTTTTAATGACCATTCAAATTTTACTTGCTCTTATCTCAAGTATTAAAGAAAAAATAGTAGTCATGTCAGAGTTAGTCTGAATCATGATTAAATGATGCATAAAGTGACAAATTAATTTTCAGAGACTTTTAACAAGTTTATTAACTATTATTAAATAACATTATTTATAGTATTTATATTTTCATAGATGTTTCCAATTTTTAAATGACCGTTTAAATTTTACTTGCTCTTATCTATGGTATTAAAGGAAAAACTAGTCAAGTTAGGGTTAGTCAGTATCATGGTTAAATGATAAGGACAAATTAACTGTTAGAGACTTTTATAATGTATATTAACTATTATTAAATAATAATATTTGGAAGATTTATATTAGCGTATATTATTCCATGTTTTTAATGACCATTCAAATTTTACTTGCTCATATCTCATGTATTAGAGGATAAAAAATAGTCATGTCAAGTTTCTCAGAATCATGACTAAATGATGCATAAAGTGACAAGTTAACTTTTCAGAGACTTTTAACAAGTGTATTAATTATTATTAAATGATAATATTTATATTTTCATAGATAATTCCAATTTCTAAATGACCATTTAAATTTTACTTGATCTTATCTATTGTAGTAAATGAAAAACATAGTCAACTTAGAGTTAGTCAGAATCATGGTTAAATGATAGTGACAAAATAACTTTTAGACTTTTAACATGTATATTAACTATTATTAAATAATAATATTTAGAAGATTTATATTTGCATATGTTATTCCATGTTTTAAGGACCATTCAAATTTTACTTGGTATTATCTCATGTATTAAAGAAAAAATAATAGTCGTGTCAGAGTTAGTCAGAATCATGATTAAACGATCCATAATTTGACAAATTAACTTTCAGAAACTTTTAACAAGTTTATTAACTATTATTAAATAATAATATTTATAATATTTATATTTTAATAGATTATTCCAATTTTTAAATGGCCAATTAAATTTTACTTGCTCTTATCTATCGTATTAAAGGAAAAAATAGTCAAGTTAGAGTTAGTCAGAATCATGGTTAAATGATAAGGACAAATTAACAGTTTGAGACTTTTAACATGTATATTAACTGTTATTAAATGATAATATTTAGAAGATTTATATTAGCATATGTTATTCCAAGTTTTTAATGACCATTCAAATTTTACTTGCTCTTATCTCATGTATTAAAGGATAACAAATAGTCATGTCATAGTTTGTCAAAATCATTATTAAATGATGCATTAAGTGACAAATTAACTTTCAGAGACTTTTAACAAGTGTATTAACTATTATTAAATAATAATATTTATATTTTCATAGATTATTCCAATTTTTAAATGATCTTTTAAATTTTACTTGGTCTTATCTAATGTATTAAAGGAAAAAATAGTCAAGTTAAAGTTAGTCAGAATCATGGTTAAATGACAGTGACAAATTAACTGTTAAAGATTTTTAACATGTATATTAACTATTATTTAAATAATAATATTTAGCAGATTTATATTTGCATATATTTTTCCATGTTTTTAATGACTATTCAAATTTTACTTGCTCTTATCTCAAGTATTAAAGAAAAACTAAGAGTCAGGTCAGAGTTAGTCTGAATCATGATTAAATCATGCATAAAGCGACAAATTAATTTTCAGAGACTTTTAACAAGTTTATTAACTATTATTAAATAACAATATTTATAGTATTTATATTTTCATAGATTTTTCTAATTTTTAAATGACCTTTTAAATTTTACTTGCTCTTATCTATGGTATTAATGGAAAAACTAGTCAAGTTAGACTTAGTCAGAATCATGGTTAAATGATAAGGACAAATTAACTTTCATAGACTTTCAGCAAGTTTATTAACTATTATTAAATAATAATATTTATAATATTTCTATTTTCATAGATTATTCCAATTTTTGAATGACCGTTTAAATTTTACTTGCTCTTATCTAATGTATTAATGGAAAAAATAGTCAAGTTAGAGTTAGTCAGAATCATGGTTAAATGATAAGGACAAATTAACAGTTAGAGACTTTTAACATATATATTAACTATTATTAAATGATAATATTTAGAAGATTTATATTAGCATATGTTATTCCAAGTTTTTAATGACCATTCAAATTTTACTTGCACTTATCTCATGTATTAAAGGATAACAAATAGTCATGTCAGAGTTTGTCAGAATCATGATTAAATGATGCATTAAGTGACAAATTAATTTTTAGAGACTTTTAACAAGTGTATTAACTATTATTAAATAATAATATTTATATTTTTATATATTATTACAATTTTTAAATGAGCATTTGAATTTAACTTGCTCTTATCTAATGTATTAATGGAAAAGATAGTAAACTTAGAGTTATTCAGAATCATGGTTAAATTACAGTGACAAATTAACTGTTAGAGACTTTGAACATGTATATTAACTATTATTAAATAATAATATTTAGAAGATTTATATTTGCATATATTTTTCCATGTTTTTAATGACCATTCAAATTTTACTTGCTCTTATCTCAAGTATTAAAGAAAAAATAGTAGTCATGTCAGAGTTAGTCTGAATCATGATTAAATGATGCATAAAGTGACAAATTAATTTTCAGAGACTTTTAACAAGTTTATTAACTATTATTAAATAACATTATTTATAGTATTTATATTTTCATAGATGTTTCCAATTTTTAAATGACCGTTTAAATTTTACTTGCTCTTATCTATGGTATTAAAGGAAAAACTAGTCAAGTTAGGGTTAGTCAGTATCATGGTTAAATGATAAGGACAAATTAACTGTTAGAGACTTTTATAATGTATATTAACTATTATTAAATAATAATATTTGGAAGATTTATATTAGCGTATATTATTCCATGTTTTTAATGACCATTCAAATTTTACTTGCTCATATCTCATGTATTAGAGGATAAAAAATAGTCATGTCAAGTTTCTCAGAATCATGACTAAATGATGCATAAAGTGACAAGTTAACTTTTCAGAGACTTTTAACAAGTGTATTAATTATTATTAAATGATAATATTTATATTTTCATAGATAATTCCAATTTCTAAATGACCATTTAAATTTTACTTGATCTTATCTATTGTAGTAAATGAAAAAAATAGTCAACTTAGAGTTAGTCAGAATCATGATTAAATGATAGTGACAAAATAACTTTTAGACTTTAAAATGTACATTAACTATTATTAAATAATAATATTTAGAAGATTTATATTTGCATATGTTATTCCATGTTTTAAGGACCATTCAAATTTTACTTGGTATTATCTCATGTATTAAAGAAAAAATAATAGTCGTGTCAGAGTTAGTCAGAATCATGATTAAACGATCCATAATTTGACAAATTAACTTTCAGAAACTTTTAACAAGTTTATTAACTATTATTAAATAATAATATTTATAATATTTATATTTTAATAGATTATTCCAATTTTTAAATGGCCAATTAAATTTTACTTGCTCTTATCTATCGTATTAAAGGAAAAAATAGTCAAGTTAGAGTTAGTCAGAATCATGGTTAAATGATAAGGACAGATTAACAGTTTGAGACTTTTAACATGTATATTAACTGTTATTAAATGATAATATTTAGAAGATTTATATTAGCATATGTTATTCCAAGTTTTTAATGACCATTCAAATTTTACTTGCTCTTATCTCATGTATTAAAGGATAACAAATAGTCATGTCAGAGTTTGTCAAAATCATGATTAAATGATGCATTAAGTGACAAATTAACTTTCAGAGACTTTTAACAAGTGTATTAACTATTATTAAATAATAATATTTATATTTTCATAGATTATTCCAATTTTTAAATGATATTTTAAATTTTACTTGGTCTTATCTAATGTATTAAAGGAAAAAATAGTCAAGTTAAAGTTAGTCAGAATCATGGTTAAATGACAGTGACAAATTAACTGTTAGAGATTTTTAACATGTATATTAACTATTATTAAATAATAATATTTAGAAGATTTATATTTGCATATATTTTTCCATGTTTTTAATGACTATTCAAATTTTACTTGCTCTTATCTCAAGTATTAAAGAAAAACTAATAGTCAGGTCAGAGTTAGTCTGAATCATGATTAAATCATGCATAAAGCGACAAATTAATTTTCAGAGACTTTTAACAAGTTTATTAACTATTATTAAATAACAATATTTATAGTATTTATATTTTCATGGATTTTTCTAATTTTTAAATGACCTTTTAAATTTTACTTGCTCTTATCTATGGTATTAAAGGAAAAACTAGTCAAGTTAGACTTAGTCAAAATCATGGTTAAATGATAAGGACAAACTAACTTTCATAGACTTTCAGCAAGTTTATTAACTATTATTAAATAATAATATTTATAATAATTCTATTTTCATAGATTGTTCCAATTTTTGAATGACCTTTTAAATTTTACTTGCTCTTATCTAATGTATTAAAGGAAAAAATAGTCAAGTTAGAGTTAGTCAGAATCATGGTTAAATGATAAGGACAAATTAACAGTTTGAGACTTTTAACATGTATATTAACTGTTATTAAATGATAATATTTAGAAGATTTATACTATCATATGTTATTCCAAGTTTTTAATGACCATTCAAATTTTACTTGCTCTTATCTCATGTATTAAAGGATAACAAATAGTCATGTCAAAGTTTGTCAAAATCATGATTAAATGATGCATTAAGTGACAAATTAATTTTTAGAGACTTTTAACAAGTGTATTAACTATTATTAAATAATAATATTTATATTTTTATATATTATTACAATTTTTAAATGAGCATTTAAATTTAACTTGCTCTTATTTATTGTATTAATGGAAAAAAAAAGTAAACTTAGAGTTAGTCAGAATCATGGTTAAATGACAGTGACAAATTAACTGTTAGAGACTTTAAACACTGATATTAAATATTATTAAATAATAATAATTAGAAGATTTATATTTGCATATATTTTTTCATGTTTTTAATGACCATTCAAATTTCACTTCTCTTATCTCAAGTATCAATGAAAAAATAGTAGTCATGTCAGAGTTAGTCTGAATCATGATTAAATCATGCATAAAGTGACAAATTAATTTTCAGAGACTTTTAACAAGTTTATTAACTATTATTAAATAACATTATTTATAGTATTTATATTTTCATAGATTTTTCAAATTTTTAAATGACCGTTTAAATTTTACTTGCTCTTATCTATGGTATTAAAGGAAAAACTAGTCAAGTTAGGGTTAGTCAGTATCATGGTTAAATGATAAGGACAAATTAACTGTTAGAGACTTTTATAATGTATATTAACTATTATTAAATAATAATATTTAGAAGATTTATATTAGCGTATATTATTCCATGTTTTTAATGACCATTCAAATTTTACTTGCTCATATCTCATGTATTAGAGGATAAAAAATAGTCATGTCAAGTTTCTCAGAATCATGACTAAATGATGCATAAAGTGACAAGTTAACTTTTCAGAGACTTTTAACACGTGTATTAATTATTATTAAATGATAATATTTATATTTTCATAGATAATTCCAATTTCTAAATGACCATTTAAATTTTACTTGATCTTATCTATTGTAGTAAATGAAAAAAATAGTCAACTTAGAGTTAGTCAGAATCATGGTTAAATGATAGTGACAAAATAACTTTTAGACTTTTAACATGTATATTAACTATTATTAAATAATAATATTTAGAAGATTTATATTTGCATATGTTATTCCATGTTTTAAGGACCATTCAAATTTTACTTGGTATTATCTCATGTATTAAAGAAAAAATAATAGTCGTGTCAGAGTTAGTCAGAATCATGATTAAACGATCCATAATTTGACAAATTAACTTTTAGAAACTTTTAACAAGTTTATTAACTATTATTAAATAATAATATTTATAATATTTATATTTTAATAGATTATTCCAATTTTTAAATGGCCAATTAAATTTTACTTGCTCTTATCTATCGTATTAAAGGAAAAAATAGTCAAGTTAGAGTTAGTCAAAATCATGGTTAAATGATAAGGACAAATTAACAGTTTGAGACTTTTAACATGTATATTAACTGTTATTAAATGATAATATTTAGAAGATTTATGTTAGCATATGTTATTCCAAGTTTTTAATAACCATTCAAATTTTACTTGCTCTTATCTCATGTATTAAAGGATAACAAATAGTCATGTCAGAGTTTGTCAAAATCATGATTAAATGATGCATTAAGTGACAAATTAACTTTCAGAGACTTTTAACAAGTGTATTAACTATTATTAAATAATAATATTTATATTTTCATAGATTATTCCAATTTTTAAATGCTCTTTTAAATTTTGCTTGGTCTTATCTAATGTATTAAAGGAAAAAATAGTCAAGGTAAAGTTAGTCAGAATCATGGTTAAATAACAGTGACAAATTAACTGTTAGAGACTTTGAACATGTATATTAACTATTATTAAATAATATATTTAGAATATTTATATTTGCATATATTTTTCCATGTTTTTAATGACTATTCAAATTTTACTTGCTCTTATCTCAAGTATTAAAGAAAAACTAATAGTCAGGTCAGAGTTAGTCTGAATCATGATTAAATCATGCATAAAGCGACAAATTAATTTTCAGAGACTTTTAACAAGTTTATTAACTATTATTAAATAACAATATTTATAGTATTTATATTTTCATAGATTTTTCTAATTTTTAAATGACCTTTTAAATTTTACTTGCTCTTATCTATGGTATTAAAGGAAAAACTAGTCAAGTTAGACTTAGTCAAAATCATGGTTAAATGATAAGGACAAATTAACTTTCATAGACTTTCAGCAAGTTTATTAACTATTATTAAATAATAATATTTATAATATTTCTATTTTCATAGATTGTTCCAATTTTTGAATGACCTTTTAAATTTTACTTGCTCTTATCTAATGTATTAAAGGAAAAAATAGTCAAGTTAGAGTTAGTCAGAATCATGGTTAAATGATAAGGACAAATTAACAGTTAGAGACTTTTAACATATATATTAACTATTATTAAATGATAATATTTAGAAGATTTATATTATCATATGTTATTCCAAGTTTTTAATGACCATTCAAATTTTACTTGCTCTTATCTCATGTATTAAAGGATAACAAATAGTCATGTCAAAGTTTGTCAAAATCATGATTAAATGATGCATTAAGTGACAAATTAATTTTTAGAGACTTTTAACAAGTGTATTAACTATTATTAAATAATAATATTTATATTTTTATATATTATTACAATTTTTAAATGAGCATTTAAATTTAACTTGCTCTTATTTATTGTATTAATGGAAAAAAAAAAGAAGTAAACTTAGAGTTAGTCAGAATCATGGTTAAATGACAGTGACAAATTAACTGTTAGAGACTTTAAACACTGATATTAAATATTATTAAATAATAATAATTAGAAGATTTATATTTGCATATATTTTTCCATGTTTTTAATGACCATTCAAATTTTACTTCTCTTATCTCAAGTATTAAAGAAAAAATAGTAGTCATGTCAGAGTTAGTCTGAATCATGATTAAATCATGCATAAAGTGACAAATTAATTTTCAGAGACTTTTAACAAGTTTATTAACTATTATTAAATAACATTATTTATAGTATTTATATTTTCATAGATTTTTCAAATTTTTAAATGACCGTTTAAATTTTACTTGCTCTTATCTATGGTATTAAAGGAAAAACTAGTCAAGTTAGGGTTAGTCAGTATCATGGTTAAATGATAAGGACAAATTAACTGTTAGAGACTTTTATAATGTATATTAACTATTATTAAATAATAATATTTAGAAGATTTATATTAGCGTATATTATTCCATGTTTTTAATGACCATTCAAATTTTACTTGCTCATATCTCATGTATTAGAGGATAAAAAATAGTCATGTCAAGTTTCTCAGAATCATGACTAAATGATGCATAAAGTGACAAGTTAACTTTTCAGAGACTTTTAACAAGTGTATTAATTATTATTAAATGATAATATTTATATTTTCATAGATAATTCCAATTTCTAAATGACCATTTAAATTTTACTTGATCTTATCTATTGTAGTAAATGAAAAAAATAGTCAACTTAGAGTTAGTCAGAATCATGGTTAAATGATAGTGACAAAATAACTTTTAGACTTTTAACATGTATATTAACTATTATTAAATAATAATATTTAGAAGATTTATATTTGCATATGTTATTCCATGTTTTAAGGACCATTCAAATTTTACTTGGTATTATCTCATGTATTAAAGAAAAAATAATAGTCGTGTCAGAGTTAGTCAGAATCATGATTAAACGATCCATAATTTGACAAATTAACTTTTAGAAACTTTTAACAAGTTTATTAACTATTATTAAATAATAATATTTATAATATTTATATTTTAATAGATTATTCCAATTTTTAAATGGCCAATTAAATTTTACTTGCTCTTATCTATCGTATTAAAGGAAAAAATAGTCAAGTTAGAGTTAGTCAGAATCATGGTTAAATGATAAGGACAAATTAACAGTTTGAGACTTTTAACATGTATATTAACTGTTATTAAATGATAATATTTAGAAGATTTATATTAGCATATGTTATTCCAAGTTTTTAATGACCATTCAAATTTTACTTGCTCTTATCTCATGTATTAAAGGATAACAAATAGTCATGTCAGAGTTTGTCAAAATCATGATTAAATGATGCATTAAGTGACAAATTAACTTTCAGAGACTTTTAACAAGTGTATTAACTATTATTAAATAATAATATTTATATTTTCATAGATTATTCCAATTTTTAAATGATCTTTTAAATTTTGCTTGGTCTTATCTAATGTATTAAAGGAAAAAATAGTCAAGTTAAAGTTAGTCAAAATCATGGTTAAGTGACAGTGACAAATTAACTGTTAGAGACTTTGACCATGTATATTAACTATTATTATATAATAATATTTATAAGATTTATATTTGCATATATTTTTCCATGTTTTTAATGACTATTCAAATTTTACTTGCTCTTATCTCAAGTATTAAAGAAAAACTAATAGTCAGGTCAGAGTTTGTCTGAATCATGATTAAATCATGCATAAAGCGACAAATTAATTTTCAGAGACTTTTAACAAGTTTATTAACTATTATTAAATAACAATATTTATAGTATTTATATTTTCATAGATTTTTCTAATTTTTAAATGACCTTTTAAATTTTACTTGCTCTTATCTATGGTATTAAAGGAAAAACTAGTCAAGTTAGACTTAGTCAGAATCATGGTTAAATGATAAGGACAAATTAACTTTCATAGACTTTCAGCAAGTTTATTAACTATTATTAAATAATAATATTTATAATATTTATATTTTCATAGATTGTTCCAATTTTTGAATGACCTTTTAAATTTTACTTGCTCTTATCTAATGTATTAAAGGAAAAAATAGTCAAGTTAGAGTTAGTCAGAATCATGGTTAAATGATAAGGACAAATTAACAGTTTGAGACTTTTAACATGTATATTAACTATTATTAAATGATAATATTTAGAAGATTTATATTATCATATGTTATTCCAAGTTTTTAATGACCATTCAAATTTTACTTGCTCTTATCTCATGTATTAAAGGATAACAAATAGTCATGTCAAAGTTTGTCAAAATCATGATTAAATGATGCATTAAGTGACAAATTAATTTTTAGAGACTTTTAACAAGTGTATTAACTATTATTAAATAATAATATTTATATTTTTATATATTATTACAATTTTTAAATGAGCATTTAAATTTAACTTCCTCTTATTTATTGTATTAATGGAAAAAAAAAAAGTAAACTTAGAGTTAGTCAGAATCATGGTTAAATGACAGTGACAAATTAACTGTTAGAGACTTTAAACACTGATATTAAATATTATTAAATAATAATAATTAGAAGATTTATATTTGCATATATTTTTCCATGTTTTTAATGACCATTCAAATTTTACTTCTCTTATCTCAAGTATTAAAGAAAAAATAGTAGTCATGTCAGAGTTAGTCTGAATCATGATTAAATCATGCATAAAGTGACAAATTCATTTTCAGAGACTTTTAACAAGTTTATTAACTATTATTAAATAACATTATTTATAGTATTTATATTTTCATAGATTTTTCAAATTTTTAAATGACCGTTTAAATTTTACTTGCTCTTATCTATGGTATTAAAGGAAAAACTAGTCAAGTTAGAGTTAGTCAGAATCATGGTTAAATGATAAGGACAAATTAACTGTTAGAGACTTTTATAATGTATATTAACTATTATTAAATAATAATATTTAGAAGATTTATATTAGCGTATATGATTCCAAGTTTTTAATGACCATTCAAATTTTACTTGCTCTATTCTCATGTATTAAAGGATAAAAAATAGCCATGTCAGAGTTAGTCAAAATCATGATTAAATGATGCATAAAGTGACAAATTAACTTTCATAGACTTTCAACAAGTTTATTAACTATTATTAAATAATAATATTTATAATATTTCTATTTTCATAGATTGTTCCAAATTTTGAATGACCGTTTAAATTTTACTTGCTCCTATCTAATGTATTAAAGGAAAAAATAGTCAAGTTAGAGTTAGTCAGAATCATGGTTAAATTATAATGACAAATTAACTGTTAGAGACTTTTAACATGTATATTAACTATTAATAAATAATAATATTTAGAAGATTTATATTTGCATATATTTTTCCATGTTTTTAATGACCATTCAAATTTTACTTGCTCTTATCTCACGTATTATAGAAAAAAAATAATAGTCATGTAAGAGTTTGTCAGAATCTTGATTAAATGATGCATAAAGTGACAAATTAACTTTCAGAGACTTTTAACAAGTATATTAACTATTATTAAATAATAATATTTATATTTTTATATATTATTCCAATTTTTAAATGAGCTTTTAAATTTTAGTTGCTCTTTTCTATTGTATTAAAAGAAAAAATAGTAAACTTAGAGTTAGTCAGAATCTTGGTTCAATGATAGTGACAAATTAACTGTTAAAGAATTTTAACATATATATTAATTATTATTAAATAATAATATTTAGAAGATTTATATTTGCATAAATTTTTCCATGTTTCTAATTACCATTCAAATTTTACTTGCTCTTATCTCATGTGTTAAAGCAAAAATAATAGTCATGTCAGAGATAGTCTGAATCATGATTAAATGATGCCTAAAGTGACAAATTAACTTTCAGAAACTTTTAACTAATTTATTTACTATTATTAAATAATAATATTTATAATATTTATATTTTCATAGTTTATTCCAATTTTTAAATGACGGTTTAAATTTTACTTGCTCTTATCTATTGTATTAAAGGAAAAAATAGTTAAGTTAGAGTTATTCAGAATCATGGTTAAATGATAAGTGCAAGTTAATTGTTAGAGACTTTTAACATGTATATTAACTATTATTAAATAATAATATGTATAAGATTTATATTAGCATATATTATTCTAAGTTTTTTAATGACCATTCAAATTTTACTTGCTCTTATCTCATGTATTAAAGGATAAAAAATAGTCATGTCAGAGTTTGTCAAAATCATGATTAAATGATGCATAAAGTGACAAATTAACTTTCAGAGACTTTTAACAAGTGTATTAACTATTATTAAATAATAATATTTATAATATTTATATTTAATAGATTATTCTAATTTTTAAATGACCATTTAAATTTTACTTGCTCTTGTCTATTGTATTATAGGAAAAAATAGTCAACATAGAATCAGAATCATGGTTAAATGATAGTGACAAATTAACAATTAGAGACTTTTAACATGTATATTAACTATTATCAAATGATAATATTTAGAAGATTTATATTAGCATATATTATTCAAAGTTTTTAATGACCATTCAAATTTTACTTGATCTTATCTCATGTATTAAAGGGAAAAAAATAATCATGTCAGAGTTAGTCAGAATCATGATTAAATGATGCATAAAGTGACAAATTAACTTTCAGAGACTTTTAACAAGTGTATTAACTATTATTAAAAAATAATATTTATCATATTTATATTTTCATAGATTATTCCAATTTTTAAGTGAACGTTTAAATTTTACTTGCTGTTATCTATTGTATTAAAGGAAAAATTACTCAAGTTAGAGTTAGTCAGAATCATGGTTAAATGATAAGGCTAAGTTAACTGTTAGAGACTTTTAACATGTATATTAACAATTATTAAATAATAATATTTAAAATATTTATATTAGCATATATTATTCCAAGTTTTTAATGACTATTCAAATTTTACTTGCTCTTATCTCATGTATTAAAGGATAACAAATAGGCATGTCAGAGTTTGTCACAATCATGATTAAATGATGCATAAAGTAACAAATTAACTTTCAGAGACTTAAAAAATGAATTAACTATTATTAAATAATAATATTTATATTTTCATAGATTATTCCAATAATACAATGAGCAGTTAAATTTTACTTGCTCTTATCTATTGTATTAAAGGAAAAATTAGACAACTTAGAGTTAGTCAGAATCATGGTTAAATGATAGTGACAAATTAACTATTCGAAACGTTTAACATGTATATTAACTTTTATTAAATAATAATATTTAGAAGATTTATATTATCATATATTATTCCAAGTTTTTAATGACCATTCAAATTTTACTTGCTCTTATCTCATGTATTAAAGGATAAAAAATAGTCATGTCAGAGTTAGTCCAAATCATGAATAAATTATGTATAAAGTGACAAATTAACTTTCAGATACTTTTAAATAATAATATTTATAATAATATTTATAATGTACTAAATGAAGTTTATTAACTATTATTAAATATAATATTTATATTTTCATAGATTATTCAAATTTTCGAATGACCGTTTAAATTTTACTTGGTCTTATCTAATGTACTAAATGAAAAAATAGTCAAGTTAAAGTTAGTCAGAATCATGGTTAAATGATAGTGACAAAGTAACTGTTAGAGACTTATAATATGTATATTAACTATTTTTAAATAATAATATTTAGAAATTTATATTTGCATATATTTTTCCATGTTTTTAATGACCATTCAAATTTTATAATAGTCATGTCAGAGTTAGTCCAAATCATGAATAAATTATGAATAAATTGTGAATAAATTTTATAATAGACATTAGATAAAAAATAGTCATGTCAGAGTTAGTCCAAATCATGAATAAATTATGTATAAAGTGACAAATTAACTTTCAGATACTTTGAAATAATAATATTTATAATAATATTTATAATGTACAAAATAAAGTTTATTAACTATTATTAAATAATAATATTTATAATATTTATATTTTCATAGATTATTCCAATTTTCGAATGACCGTTTAAATTTTACTTGGTCTTATCTAATGTACTAAATGAAAAAATAGTCAAGTTAATGTTAGTCAGAATCATGGTTAAATGATAGTGACAAAGTAACTGTTAGAGACTTATAATATGTATATTAACTATTATTAAATAATAATATTTAGAAGATTTATATTTGCATATATTTTTCCATGTTTTTAATAACCATTCAAATTTTACTTGCTCTTATCTCATGTATTAAACAAAAAATAATAGTCATGTCAAAGTTAGTTTGAATCTTGATTAAATGATGCATAAAGTGACAAATTAACTTTCAGAGACTTTTAACAAGTGTATTAACTATTATTAAATAATAATATTTATATTTTCATAGATTATTCCAATTTTTAAATGACCGTTTAAATTTTACTTGCTCTTAGCTATTGTATTAAATGAAAAAATAGTCAATTTAGAGTTAGTCAGAATCATGGTTAAATGATAATGACAAATTAACTGTTAGAGAATTTTAACATGTATATTAACTATTATTAAATAATAATATTTTAAAGATTTATATTTGCATATATTTTTCCATGTTTTTAATGACCATTCAAATTTTACTTACTCTTATCTCGCGTATTATAGAAAAAAATAATAGTGATGTAAGAGTTTGTCAGAATCTTGATTAAATGATGCATAAAGTGACAAATTAACTTTTAGAGACTTTTAACAAGTGTATTAAATATTATTAAATAATAATATTTATATTTTTATAGATTATTCCAATTTTTAAATGAGCTTTTAAATTTTTCTTGCTCTTATCTCATGTTTCTAATGACCATTCAAATTTTACTTGCGCTTATCTCATGTATTAAAGAAAAAATAATAGTCATGTCAAGTTTCTCAGAATCATGACTAAATGATGCATAAAGTGACAAGTTAACTTTTCAGAGACTTTTAACAAGTGTAAATATTATTATTAAATGATAATATTTATAATATTTATATTTTCATAGATTATTCCAATTTTTAAATGACCCTTTAAATTTTACTTGCTCTTATCTATTGTATTAAATGAAAAAATAGTCAACTTAGAGTTAGTCAGAATCATGATTAATGATAGTGACAAAATAACTTTTAGAGAATTTTTACATGTATATTAACTATTATTAAATAATAATATTTAGAAGATTTATATTTGCATATGTTATTTCATGTTTTTAAGGACCATTCAAATTTTACTTGGTATTATCTCATGTATTAAAGAAAAAATAATAGTCATGTCAGAGTTAGTCAGAATCATGATTAAACGATGCATAATTTGACAAACTAACTTTCAGAAACTTTTAACAAGTTTATTAACTATTATTAAATAATAATATTTATAATATTTATATTTTAATAAATTATTCCAATTTTTAAATGACCGATTAAATTTTATTTGCTCTTATCTATCGTATTAAAGGAAAAAATAGTCATGTTAGAGTTAGTCAGAATCATGGTTAAATGATAAGGACAAATTAACAGATAGAGACTTTTAACATATTTATTAACTATTATTAAATGATAATATTTAGAAGATTTATATTAGCATATGTTATTCTAAGTTTTTAATGACCATTCAAATTTTACTTGCTCTTATCTCATGTATTAAAGGATAACAAATAGTCATGTCAGAGTTTGTCAAAATCATGATTAAATGATGCATTAAGTGACAAATTAACTTTCAGAGACTTTTACCAAGTGTATTAACTATTATTAAATAATAATATTTATATTTTTATATATTATTACAATTTTTAAATGAGCATTTAAATTTAACTTGCTCTTATCTAATGTATTAAAGGAAAAGATAGTAAACTTAGAGTTAGTCAGAATCATGGTTAAATGACAGTGACAAATTAACTGTTAGAGACTTTGAACATGTATATTAACTATTATTAAATAATAATATTTAGAAGATTTATATTTGCATATATTTTTCCATGTTTTTAATGACCATTCAAATTTTACTTGCTCTTATCTCAAGTATTAAAGAAAAAATAATAGTCATGTCAGAGTTAGTCTGAATCATGATTAAATGATACATAAAGTGACAAATTAACTTTCAAACACATTTAACAAGTTTATTAACTATTATTAAATAACAATATTTATAGTATTTATATTTTCATAGATTTTTCCAATTTTTAAATGACCGTTTAAATTTTACTTGCTCTTATCTATGGTATTAAAGGAAAAACTAGTCAAGTTAGAGTTAGTCAGAATCATAGTTAAATGATAAGGACAAATTAATTGTTAGAGACGTTTATAATGTATATTAACTATTATTAAATAATAATATTTAGAAGATTTATATTAGCATATATTATTCCAAGTTTTTAATGACCATTGAAATTTTACTTGCTCATATCTCATGTATTAGAGGATAAAAAATAGTCATGTCAAGTTTCTCAGAATCATGACTAAATGATGCTTAAAGTGACAAGTTAACTTTTCAGAGACTTTTAACAAGTGTATTAATTATTATTAAATGATATTATTTATAATATTTATATTTTCATTGATTATTCCAATTTTTAAATGACCATTTAAATTTTACTTACTCTTATCTATTGTATTAAATGAAAAAATAGTCAACTTAGAGTTAGTGAGAATCATGGAAATGATAGTGACAAAATAACTTTTAGAGACTTTTAACATGTATATTAACTATTATTAAATAATAATATTTAGAAGATTTATATTTGCATATGTTATTCCATGTTTTTAAGGACCATTCAAATTTTACTTGGTATTATCTCATGTATTAAAGAAAAAATAATAGTCATGTTAGAGTTAGTCAGAATCATGATTAAACGATGCATAATTTGACAAATTAACTTTCAGAAACTTTTAAAAAGTTTATTAACTATTATTAAATAATAATTTTTATAATATTTATATTTTAATAGATTATTCCAATTTTTAAATGACCGTTTAAATTTTACTTGCTCTTATCTATTGTATGAAAGGAAAAAATAGTCAAGTTAGAGTTAGTCAGAATCTTAGTTAAATGATAAGGACAAGTTAACTGTTAGGACTTTTAACATGTATATTAACTATTATTAAATAATAATATTTAGAAGATTTATATTAGCATATATTATTCCAAGGTTTTAATGACCATTCAAATTTTACTTGCTCTTATCTCAGATATTAAAGGATAAAAAATAGTCATGTCAGAGTTAGTCAAAATCATGATTAAATGATGCATAAAGTGACAAATTAACTTTCATAGACTTTTAACAAGTTTATTAACTATTATTAAATAATAATATATATAATATTTCTATTTTCATATATTGTTCCAATTTTTGAATGACTGTTTAAATTTTACTTGCTCTAATCTAATGTATTAAAGGAAAAAATAGTCAAGTTAGAGTTAGTCAGAATCATGGTTAAATGATAATGACAAATTAACTGTTAGAGAATTTTAACTTGTATATTAACTATTATTAAATAATAATATTTAGAAGATTTATATTTGCATATTATTTTCCATGTTTTTAATGACCATTCAAATTTTACTTGCTCTTATCTCACGTATTATAGAAAAAAATAATAGTGATGTAAGAGTTTGTCAGAATCTTGATTAAATGATGCATAAAGTGACAAATTAACTTTCAGAGTCTTTTAACAAGTGTATTATCTATTATTAAATAATAATATTTATATTTTTATAGATTATTTCAATTTTTAAATGAGCTTTTATATTTTACTTGCTCATATCTATTGTATTAAAGGAAAAAATAGTAAACTTAGACTTAGTCAGAATTTTGGTTAAATGATAGTGACAAATTAACTGTTAGAGAATTTTAACATATATATTAACTATTATTAAATAATAATATTTAGAAGATTTATATTTGCATAAATTTTTCCATGTTTCTAATGACCATTCAAATTTTACTTGCTCTTATCTCATGTATTAAAGAAAAAATAATAGTCGTGTCAAGTTTCTCAGAATCATGACTAAATGATGCATAAAGTAACAAGTTAACTTTTCAGAGACTTTTAACAAGTGTATTAATTATTATTAAATGATAATATTTATAATATTTATATTTTCATAGATTATTCCAATTTTTAAATGACCATTTAAATTTTACTTGCTCTTATCTATTGTATTAAATGAAAAAATAGTCAACTTAGAGTTAGTCAGAATCATGGTTAAATGAGAGTGACAAAATAACTTTTAGAGACTTTTAACATGTATATTAACTATTATTAAATAATAATATTTAGAAGATTTATATTTACATATGTTATTCCATGTTTTTAAGGACCATTCAAATTTTACTTGGTATTATCTCATGTATTAAAGAAAAAATAATAGTCATGTTAGAGTTAGTCAGAATCATGATTAAGCGATGCATAATTTGACAAATTAACTTTCAGAAACTTTTAACAAGTTTATTAACTATTATTAAATAATAATATTTATAATATTTATATTTTAATAGATTATTCCAATTTTTAAATGACCGTTTAAATTTTACTTGCTCTTATCTATTGTATTAAAGGAAAAAATAGTCAAGTTAGAGTTAGTGAGAATCTTAGTTAAATGATAAGGACAAATTAACTGTTAGGACTTTTAACATGTATATTAACTATTATTAAATAATAATATTTAGAAGATTTATATTAGCATATGTTATTCCAAGTTTTTAATGACCAATCAAATTTTACTTGCTCTTAAGTTCAATATGACCAATGGATGGAATTTGATCCAGCAAAGTCAAGGAAATCATGAAAAATCGAAGGTTGTTGAAAGTTTCCATTTTTCGGATTAGGGTTTTAGAAACTTTCCATTTTTGGAAAGTTTTATGTTTGGAACAACCATCTTTAAAGCCATTTTTCTTCATGATAAAGGTTTCAAATGAACTTTTGGCCAACATCAAAGTTGTTCCTTGTATCTCAAGCTTTCTTTTGAGTACCAATTCATGGTCATATGATACTTGGACCTCAAGTTATGATCAATCAAAGTTGGGAATTTCAATGATTTCAAAATTGTTTAGTTTGAACAGATTTTTGCACCACTTTGCAAGCCAATTTTCATCACCTTCTTGATGTGAAATGAAACTTTGTCCCAAACTAAAGTTGTAGAGTGTATTCCAAGCTTTCCAAATAGTACAAGAAGTCCTCCATTGGATTTGAGAAACTCAAGTTATGGATGTGCAAAGTTGAGAAAAAATAATACAAATTTCATAACTTAGAATTTTTCTAAGTTATTTGTGGACAGATTTTGTGGCATGATTTTCAACCTCAAATTTCATGGTCTTCCAATGATCCAATGGAACTTTCATCAACATGAAAGTTGTTCTACTCCATGCACTCTTTACCAAGAACTCAAGTTTAGGGCAATTGGATTTTTGAGTCGCAAAATATCCTTGCTCAAAGTTGATGGTTTGGACTTTGTTTCAAGGCATGATCCTTATGAGGTTCTGGCATGATTTTTCAAATCAGTCTTGCAGCTTTGTTCCTCTTGTTTGGGTAAAGTTTGGTGGGAAAATTTTCAATCTCATGCGCATGATGTGGGAGTCAAACAGCTGCAATTCTTGACAAAAGAGGAAGAGATCAGCCGCCCCTTCTTCTGCCCTTGTGCAGTCCAGCCAGTTTTTCTCCCTCCATTGCAGAAGAAAACAAAGTTGTTAGCATGCTATTGTCCTTGGCCCTGCATCCACCATACATTGAATTTCTCTTTTGGCTTGATGCATCTAACCCCTCCATTTTTCACCATGAAAAGCTTGATTTTTACCTTTTTCCCTCCCTATTTCAGCAAAGCATTCAGCTGAACCAAACCCTAGCCTCCATTTTTGAAGAAATCCCAAACTTGCATTTTTGCTCTTCTCTGAGAAATTCCCACGAAAATCACTCATTTCCTCACCATTTCTCAAACCTTTCATCACAAATTTATCACCCCAATACTACTTGGAAGCTATTTGCAAAGGGAGAAGTTGGTGGCCAGGAGCTTCAAAACTGTGAGTTTTGTTGCTAGCTTATTTTGGAGGCTGCAAGAGGTAAGCATCACAAAACCATAATTTATTACATCAGTAGCATTAAAACATGTGCTAAGTTCTGTTTTGGTGGGTTAACTGTTTTGAGTATGAATATGCCATGAATATGCCCTTAACATATGTTGTCCATGTATTGTGAATCATGAGTGAGGTTTTGTTTTGAGTTGGTTGGTTTTGTCACAAATGTGTTGATGTCATGCTTAATACTGTCATGCTTTTGGAACTTTGTTAGCTTGTGTTTGTTTGCTGTTATTGAGTACCTCACATCTGTTTGGATCCTTGAAGGTAATTCTGTTTTGGGTAGATGTTGAAAGGTTTTAAGTTTGATTTAAGTGGAGCTCTTGGTATGTTGTTGGGACATTAAGGGTAGCAGGGTTGGATTTGGATTAGAGACTCATTGACCTCTCCCTACTGATGTGCTTTTTGTTTAGAGGCTGTTGAGACCTTGAGTTCATAACAGATTAGAGTTTCTCTCAATTTCATTGAAGTTATCTTATTATTTAGGTTCACTGTCCAGGTTGTTGAGAATTAAACCAGTCCAGTTCCCACAAGAGTCTTGTTTAATCCTTTTTGGTTGATACCTTGATGAAGAGTAGGATCAGGTCTAGACCTGTTAGGATTTATTGGTTGGGTTTAGGTTCAACATTTTGATAACTGTCAGGTAGCAGTAGTATGCCCTTACAACCATATCTGCCTTGATCTGCTTGGTTTGTAGTATTGCCCATTTGATTTGAAGGTTTGTGCCAGCATCCTGCTAAGAACCAAATATCCTGCTTTGACCACATCCTTCATTCAATATGTATCTTTGAACTGTTGATCCAGGTTCATAACTACTTGAAACAGTAGGGATTCGTGTTTTTCAGTTGGCTTTGTTTGCTTAAAACCTTGATGTATAAGGTGGTAAACCAACTGGCCCATGTTGCTTGCTAATTGGATTCATGCTCCTGAGATTTTGGTTTTGGCATGAATGTTGTTTGAGATATCATTGCTGCCAGAATTTGGTCCTTATGCAGAAGTCAGCTTATTGTTGTCATTAGGATTAGCTTAGACCGTTTGAACCTTGCTTTTCTTTTGAAATTACAACCATGCTACCAAGACTGTCTTGCAATTTGAGTTTGTCAACTCATGGTGGTTAATGATAAAACTTATCCATTTTGTTGGTTGTCTTAAATGGATGGTTGGTGCTAGGGTAAAGTGGATATGTTGCCACTTTGTAAGAGTAATGCTGTTAAAGTATTGGTACATCAATGGTTGTTCTTGCTATGTGTGTTTATGTAGTTGTCATTGAGGTTTTACATAGGGATTGTTATCCTAGATTGACAAGTATTGTTATGCCAAGAGGGATGTACTTATGTTTTGGGACTTGTGAGTTTGCCTTATTGAATAGATTTTTGGGCTAGTGTTGGTCTGAGTTTGGTTGGTCTTGCTACTACCAGCTAGTGATGTCTTTGCTGGCATAGGTTAGTTTGAGTGTAGATTTTAGTGAGTTTCTCTGCTGTTATGATGAAGTAAGGAAAGAGATGTTAGGATAGGATGATTTTAATAGGTAGACCCTTTGTATTGTTGGTTTTCCTGCTGTCCAAGTTTTATTAGATTGATCAATTTGGTTTCCCATCAGAACTTTGCTAAGTTTCTACACCTTGACTGAGGCTAAATACTTGATGAATCTATGCCTTAAACACTATTATGTTGGATTGATCACCAAACTGTTTTGAAGGAAGAACTAGCAGAATAAGAGGCCTGGGTTTAATGGCTTATTGTTGAGCATAGTCTGTTTAAGACCTTTCATTTGTGAGCTTGACCTTGAATCAGTCCAACTTAGTATAGTTATGCTAGGTCTGTCTTTGAGATTTTTGTTGATTTAAAGACTTGCTGTTGGAAATTGTGGTGGGGCTGCCCAAGCTTTTTGAGAAGTTTAGGTGAATGGTTGAAGTGGTGGCTGTTGTCGCTACTGCGAAAATCGGCGCCGGCTGAACAGAAGAGTCGCCACCGTGCGTTATTTATCCCACGGGAGGGAAAGGAAACGCTCAGAGTAAACCTCGCACAACACGGGAAAAGGTATGGTCATTGCAACCAAAACCTGGATTCGGGAGTCGGTTACGCAAGGGGAAGGTATTAGCACCCCTCACGTCCGTCGTACTCGACGGGATCCACGCTGGTTTTCGGGTATGGATTGTTATTCTATCTACTCTATAGGTCAGGGGTTAAAAGAAAAGAAAATGAACTCGGTAAAGTATCGCACTTTATGCCTACGTATTCCCGTCTGGAACGAGAAATCAGAGTCAACGTAGTTCGCCTACCTACGGGAAAGGAGGGGAAGGTTGCTCGCTAGGATATCGCATCCTATGCCTACGTACTTTCATACAGCATGAAAGATCAGAGCAAACGTAGTTCGGGCCACGTACGACACAAGTCTGCTTTGATTGCTTTTATCTCCTTCTGAAAAAGGGTTTTTCTGATTACTGGTCCAAGCGGACAAAAATGACGTTTTGATGAGTTCACATTCTTTTACGGAAGAAGTGTCTTTTATTATGTTTGAAATCTTTATTGTGTTTTTCTGTTTGTTTTCAGAAAGAAGAGACAGAACTCTATCCTATGGTTTAAAAGGGAATCAAACTAACCTAGTGTTATCATGCATGGGTTAAGACCTAGTGTCTATCATGCTCCTCTCTTGCGCAGAGAGAAGCAGAGATCCTAAGGGAATAGACGGAAACAGAAACAGCAGATATATATACAGTAAAGCAGTAAAATGCATGGATGCAGCAATACAAGCGAGGCAAGGGAGTCCCAATCAACCTCGAACCTAGAAAACAATAGGCAAAAGTGAACAGAATTCACTTTCAACCTAACAGGTTAAACAGCAAACAATACAGTCAGGGAAAACCAATCAATACATCAGAAATGAATAACAGCATAAAAATAAACAGCCACAGCAGCTCTGCATCAACATCTGTCTTCAAGTCATCTCCAACAGCTATAAGCTTCAGCAAGCATCAATCTCCATCTCCACAGCCTTCAGGCAAGGTCTTTGTCATCAATCTTCAG
>CAWUDS030003336.1:247500-248578 GCA_963859935.3 Lathyrus sativus
CGGACCTCCCTCATAACATATAGAAAGGATCTGGAAAGTTTCGTAGCATTTCGAAGATTCCTCGATTAAATTTGAATTTCGACCGAAACGGGCATAAACGCGCCGGACCTTCCAAAACGGAAGCGGCGGAAACCTTGGCCTAGGACCGAGTTTTTGAGCCGATTTTTTGCATGGGAGTCCCTCATAACATATGGAAGGGATCTGCAAATTTTCGTAGCATTTCGAGAAGTACTCGATTTAGTTTGATTTTTCGGCCGAATCTGGCCATAAACGCGCCGGCCCTTCCAAAACGGAAGCGACGGAAACCTTGGCCTAGGAATCGAATTTTGAGCCGATTTTTTTCACGGACCTCCCTCATAACATACATAAGGGATCTGGAAAGTTTCGTAGCATTTCGAAGAGTCCTCGATTAAATTTGAATTTTCGACCGAAACGGGCATAAACGAGAGGCGTCCAAAACGTGAGCGGCGAAAACTTGGGCCTACGCAACGAATTTAGAGCCGATATTTGCAAGGACTTCCCTCATACACATGGAAGGGTTCTGCAAAGTTTCGTGCGGCAAAACCGTGACGCCCAACCCGTCGGGGCCTCCTTTCAAGGGGCAACGTGAGCGACGGAAACTTGGGGCGCTCGACACTATTGTACATGCAACTAGACACGTCAACCGTGAGGAGACGAGAGAGAAAATGGCAAAGACCTGGGAGCGAGGAGGTTTCACGCACACTTTGTCACTTTGAAAATTTTCCAAGTAAAAAAATTTCGCCTCTAACCCTTTCTCATGCTATTATGGGAGGCAGGCAACACTCGGGTTGGGAGGGACGAATCGAAGCGACAAGGGCTGAATCTCAGTGGATCGTGGCAGCAAGGCCACTCTGCCACTTACAATACCCCGTCGCGTATTTAAGTCGTCTGCAAAGGATTCTACCCGCCGCTCAATAGGAATTGCGTTTCAAAGTGTCCCGCAAGGCTCATCCACCTTACGGGGTACACCAACGGCACGTGCCTCTGGGGGACCAAGGCCCCCTACTGCTGGTCGGCAAGCGAACGGCGGGCGCACGCATCGCTTCTAGCCCGGATT